>CM031234.1:664219896-664482782 GCA_018340775.1 Taxus wallichiana var. yunnanensis | reverse complement strand
TATTATTCACATTCTCTACTTGTACTTAGAAATCATTGTATATCCTAAATATGATAAATCCAAATTACATAAAATTCTCTTTTTTACCCTTATAAAACTGCAGCTAACAATAATGATTCATCAAGATGCACCACCACTAATCCTTAAGGTAACTAATAGAAATATAAGATAAAAGATAGAAATGATCAATATAGAACATCACGAGAAGTTGATGATGTATAAGATACTTAAGTAGGGATGGTCTATAGGAATTTATTTATACCATAATGCTTGTCAAAATACTGGCATGCCTCGATAATATATGGAAAAATGGATGTAAAGAGGATAAAAATACTTAGAACTTATCATGCTTCGATAAGGGGAAAATATGTAAAAGGGAGGAAAAGGAATGTCACTAAATTGAAAACAAGTTGTTTACCAAAATCAAGACATGTTAATCAAATTGGAATGACTAATATCTTTTGACATCAAGGAGCAAAGGAAATCAAACACGTAGGTATCAATTATGGGAAACTAGTGAAGTATTAAGATATCCCATGTCATCTATGAGATGTGATGATAGTAAAATATGTTTCTTACCTTCATATGACATTTTCCCCATTCCTCGTGACTTACTAATGGTTTATAGGCCTACCAAAAGGATTAGGTACTAGTAAAGAGGTAGGTGAATTGAATGATAGATAGGTGACATCTACCCAATTAGAAAAACTCATCCCATCCTAAAGGACCTCAAGATCTCAGTAATGGTTCCAATTGCGTAGTTTTAGCTTTCACTAGGATATAGTTTGTCATAATTATATCATGAATATTTTGTTTGTGATTTTTTTACCATAATAAATTTCCTTTTATTTGATTTTTATTTTCATAAGATGGATTTTTAACTTTTGTTTTGAATTTTGGTATTCCTTCAAGGTCGATAAAATGGGTATGAGATATGACTAACACTAAATCTTTCACCTATAATCTATAAACAATAACCTACAAATTTTTATGTGTATATACTCCTAGAATTGTACCTTAGATAATAATGTTATCTCAAAAATGACCTTGATGGGCCCAATAGGAAGGGTGTAATATAAGGTATATAATGAGATATGATCGGGGATGCCCCAAGCATGATGTGTATAAATGATTAATATGACTGAAAAAATTGAAAACTTTATCACAAGATATGGTAAAATGTGAATGAGAGATAAGTAGATAAACCACAAGAGTTAATCTACAAGAACCACACATAACTCTCATAAAAATAATAATCTCTACAATTTCTATTTCCATGTAATAGCACAGAAGCTACATTAGGGAGACTAAGTGGAAACTAGATCATCATAGTGTATGGGATCTTTTGAGGAGGATCTAGATGTCTTACCATATGAACTCGTAAAAACTATCCAATAAACATAATAATTTAGACTTGTAAAAGTAGGTAGTAGTATCCTATAATGTAAAAATAAAAGATAACATCAAAAACCAAATGGTGGGTAAATTTAGGAGATAAATCTATGAAATGCTACAATGAGGAATTATCCAAGCAAAGTCATCAATCAAAGTAACACTGCTATAGATGTTTATGAGGCGTTATTTAGGAAATGGACCAACCAAACTATCAATCTCGTAAAGATTGGTAAGATAGGATATAAGGTATTAGTTGGTAAATGAATCAAAAAATAAATATCCCTATGAACATGAAGTCTAAAATAACCCCTAGTTATTTTGACAACTTTCATCCTCATTCTAACTCAAGTTTAGTTATTGCAGTTGTTCACACTCTAACGGTTCCCTTGGTACATTATTCCTAGTTCCAATTCTTCCACATACCCTTCTTCTACCTCCTCATAATTTATTCTTCCTTCCCATCCCCTCATGTAGTGTCTGCTCACTCCCATTACCTCTGTATTCTTCTATCTCCTTTCAACCATTCTTCATGCCTTCCTTTTTGTGTTCACTTTAATTCTCAATCTATCATGCATTCCCTACATGCACATCTATAGAATTTTCTTCCAATTTGGCTAAGCCACCTAGCATGCCTCCTACGTGCATGCCCTTCCTCGCAGTTATGCATTCTTCCCTTGAAAATTAATCCTTTGTACTTATGTTTTGCACATTTCCTTCCTTCCTAGCTTAGTATGTGTGATATTTCCTCTTTTTGTATGTGCATTCCTCAACATATTCCTATGCCCCTCTTGTATACTTGTATCCTTTTACATGTATGCATATTTCTTCCACTTCCACATGTAACTCTTTTTGTACCCATCTTCTAAATTTTTGTGCCTCCTATTTTCACGTGCACCTTTGGGCCTTCTTCGTGATGTTTTTTGTGCTATGTGGCAACTGTTAGACTTGAGTGTGTTACACATAACTAGTCAAAGTGTGCCAAAAAGGAAATCATTCCTTATGATGAAAAAAATGTGTAAAACATGGTAGTAAAACACCAAAATAGATGAACAATTTCTTGATCTTTAGCCAATCAACAAACACCATGTTTTATTTCATGTTCATATTTGTTGTGAGCCTTCGATCACCATGAATTTGATTGCATAAGGCTCGACACACATGTGCATAGGATTGTTTGAAATATTTTTACGTGGGTTACAATTGAATGATTAATGCAAACATCTAATCAACTCAACCACCATATTTCACTCAATTTTTCCTCCTTCCTTCTTCTACATGCCAAAACAGACATATGGGAGGCACATCATACAACATATCAGAGGGAAACTTTGTAGGTAATTATTACTAGTTGTTGGTGGTTTAAGATTTGAATCCAAGTTTCCTATTCTTTCTCCTCCTTTTCTTTCCTTCTTCTTCTATAAATTGTAGAGATCTTCTCATTAAAATAGATCCTCTTTGTTGTAATAGAACCATTCTAAAATGTTGGTTCACTTCCCATAAGTCTCATACCTTGAGCTTGGTCTCTACAATGTACTCTCACCTCCTGCCATAAATACAAATGAATGTGCATGCATTAAGCAATAAAAATCAGGTTTTATGGCACTTCCATCTGTCCTTTTCTCATTTTTTGTTGTCTCTTTCCTCTCTATTCATTTTTTGGCATTATGTGCATATTTCCACTTCCGTGTTCCATTTTCATGTGTTTTCCATGCATCAGGAATCTGGTTCTGCATGGTTCTTATCTATGGTGTGCTCCTATCCACCCTCTCTCCTATGAATTCCCTATTTTCTCCCCTTATGGAGAGTGATCGACCCTTTTTCTGGTGCTATCACCGCCCCTTTAATCTTAGGATTTCCCTTTCTACATCTCCTTCTATACATGGTCCCTAGGTATGTTTAGTTTAGGATTTTATTTTTGCATTAGGTGTATCATTAGCATTGTAAATAGGTAGCAGAATTGGCCTTCTCTAGAGGTCTTTCTCAACTGCACAAAGTCCCACAACATGGAGACGGTACCATTGTTTTCTCAACAACCCAGTTCAACCTAATCCGAGACACATGCAAGTTTGACCTCTAAAAAAATCTTGTACGCTCGGTGGGACCAGTTTGAAGAGCTATACATACTCATCTCAAAAATTTGATGTTTTTTTGTTGAGATCTAGCATTTGGAGGAATTTATAAGCACATCTGGTGACTCCACTAATTCAACCAACCCATTTTCTCATTCTAGACTAGTTCCATCTCCTCCTTTTCATTTTTTTCCTTCCGTCATCATTCCACTTACCCCTTTTAAAGTTGTTATCATGACTTATTTTCCTTCCTGGAAATCTCATTTACAATAGCAAGACTAGTCTATTCTATTACCAAAAATTCAAAATCCTCCTCCAGATCAGTTTTACAAGCCCCATTATGAGGAATATGCATATAACACAAGCCCCACTGATCCATATAGTTATCCTTCTAACCAAGTTGTTTTCCAAAAATAAGGCTTTACAGATGATCGTGTTATTTATATAGAAAATGTTTATTTTCAGAAGTGGGTATAATAAATGGAGATGAACATGATGTATTTTAGAGTTAAATGCTCCATAAAAGCAACTAGAGTTAGCTTCAAGGTCCCTTTTCTATGGGTCGGACTCCTGTACTAGGTTGGTTTAGAACCCAATAAAAGCTACACTTTATTGTAAAGATGATGCCCTAGATTATAGAATGGCCTTAAGAAATGGAAGCTCATAAATCTACTAATAGGAAACCACGTCGATGGGGAAACCCTACACTACCATCATAAAACCCTTCCATTCCTTCTCCCCAACCTACACCATCTTATCCTGTTGTACATGTTCATATCTTTCTCCCTGCTTCCCCATTGATAATTCCATTTGTTCATCCTCTCCCCTTCCATCTCACCTTCCTTTCCTTTCTTCCATTCCTTCCGTGCATTCTCCATGCATGCCCATCCTTCCATCTTCTTCTCGAGTCCCTCTATTTAAATATGTTGTAAATGAACAACCCATTACCTATGCATAATCCCCAACCAATTTCATCATGTTTGATGACTGGAGGATTTTAAAGAATGGTATGAATCTGATTGGGAAGAGAAATTCACATAGAGGGAGAAAAGGATGATGCATGTTTGAAAATTAGATCAATTAGTTTTAGATGGCGCAGGTTTTAGAGGAGACAAAGTCGCTTGTAGAGGCATAACCACGTGCAAACCAGTCTGTAAGAAATCACCTTCAAAAAGAGATTCTACATGAGGATCCCATTTATGGAATTGAGCCTTAAAGAAATGGGGAAAATACAAGGATTAGGTCATGTCTAATTAGATACCTAGCTATTCTAGCACCAAAGATAGAGTTGTCATCAGTCATGCTCACTTCAAAGTCTGACGTAGAGTTTTAACTAGCCAAAGGTCAGCAGTAGCGCCTCTCGAATCCAAATACAAGATATCTAAAGGAGGTATATTTTTTCATAATACTTTAAGGAGGGTGAAATACCAATTCAAAGTTAGGTTTTCACTCTTATCACTTACCATGCTCAACACCAAATCAGTTACATGTTTGCAATTTGTGAGGAAAGATAACTACTTCTCCCTTCATGTTATAGTTTTTACTTAGCGCCTTTGCCTCGGTTAGTATAGGTTAGTTTAGAATTTTTACTAGAAAAATAAGTGATCACACACACTTTGCATGTTTCCCTTCGAACATGTATGATTTTCATATTTTTACATAGTTGTTGCTTGGCATGCTCCCTTTGGCACTTTTTCCTTTTATGTTGTGCATTTTTTTCATGCCCTTTTGTTGCTTCCTAGGATGGTGGTCAGTTTTATGAAGGAATCGGTTCAACGATCTGTGCATAGTTTTCCACTCTTATAAATTTGAGTTAGAATATATTCACATGAGAGTAACAATAGTTCAGCTTTAGAGTTTAGGTAATGCTTCAAATGGTTTAGGGGTGTTATTCATGTTGCATGATCACTTCGTGTTTCTAGGAAGACTCCATGCCCAATGGATGCTTCTAAGGCTACTAGTTATTTTTACAACTTTCATCCTCATTCTTACTCTAAATTTTAGTTATTGGAGGTTATGCACACTCTGTGAGTTCCCTTAGTACATTTTTCCTGGTTATAGTTCTTTCGTATGCCCAGTGCACCCTTCTTGCTGCCTCCTCATGATTTATTCTTCCTTTACATCCCCTCAAGCATATTTTGTGCCTTCCCACTTCCCTCTGTATTCTTCTATCTCTTTTCAAACTTTATTCACTCCTTCCTTTTACGTACTAATTTCATTCCCATTCTATCACACACTCCCTACACACACATCTTCATACTTACCTTCGATTCGATAAATCTCTGGCTTGCCTCCTACGTGCATGCCCTTTCGCTTGAGTTCTACATTCTTCCCTTGTGCATTAATCCTTTGCATTTGCATGCTATGCATTTCCTTCCTTCTGGCTTCATCTGCGCCCTCTTTCCTCTCTGTCACACCACATTCCTCAATAGATGCACCTACCTCGCTTACATACTTTTATCCTTGTACATGTATGCATATTTCTTCCACTTCCACACGTAACTCTTTTATGCACCCATCTTTTTGCATTTTCGTGCCTCCTATTTTTCTCCCACCCTTACACCTTCTTCTATTCCAATCTACGTGCCATGTGGAAATATGTTAGACTAAAGTGTATTACACGCAACCATTTAAAGTGTACCGATAGGTAATTGAATCCTTGTGATGAACAAATGTGCGACACATGGAAGAAACAATAAAATAGATGAAAATTTGTCGATATTCATCCTATTACCACACACCATGTGTTATTTTGTGTTAATATTTCCTTGTAGCCTTCATATCACCATAAATTTTATTACAAGGCTCGACACACACTTTCCTAAGCTTGTTTGAAAGCTTTGACATGGCGATACATTGGAGTTTTCAAAATCAGATTTTGGTAGGATTTGGTAGGTGAGAAAATAGGCAAATTTCTTTCTAATCATTAATGCAGACATCTAATTGACTCAACCACCAAATGTCATTCATATTTGGCCTCTTTCCTTCTTATACACGCCAAATAGATATGGGGAGGTGCATTTTATAGCATTGCATGTGAATTTGTAGGAAGGTATTGTTATTTGTTAGTAGTTGAAGATTTGAATATGAGGTTCCCTCTTATTTTTCCTCCTCTTATCTCCTTATTATTCTATAAACTGTAGTGTTCTACTCATTAAAATGGATCCCTCTTTGAATGTGACACCATGCCAAAATGGTGTCGACTTCCCATGAGTCTCATAACTTGAGCTTGGTCTCTATAATGTATTCTCACATCCTCTCATGAATGTAAATGACTATGCATTCCTTAAGCAATAAAAATTAGGTTTTTTTCACTTCCTTCTTCCCTTTTCTCATTTTTGTTGTCTCTTTCCTCTCTATTCACGTTTTGGAATGATGTGCATATTTCCACTTGTAGTTTCCATTTTCATGTGTTGTCCATGCATCGGGAATTCAGATCTATGTGGTTCTTATCTATGGTGTGTGCCTATCTTCCCTCTCTCCTACGCTTTCCCTCTTTTCTTCCCCTTGTGGAGACCGCCCCTTTTAACTTAAGATTTTCCTTTCTTCATCTCCTTTTATCCTTGGTCCCTTGGAATGTTTAGTTTAGGATTATATTTTTGCATTAGATGTAGCATTAACATTAGAAATAGGCAGAGGAACTGGCATTCTCTATAGGTATGTCTCAAGTGTGCAAGGTCCCAAAACTTGGAGACAATCCCATTTTTTCCTTAACAACCAAGTTCAACCTAATCGGGATGGGTGCAAGTTTGAGATCCAATAGCCATAAAGTAAGATAGGATGTAAGGTTCTAGTTGTAAAATGAATCAATTGAACTAACATGCTTATAAATATAATATAAGATAGGATGTAATTGTTAGTCAAGAAATGAATCAACTCAAATAGTTGGACTTCAAAGGTAATATAGGATGTAGGATGTTAGTTGGGAAATTAATCCACCAAACTAATAGGAATATGGTGGTAAGACAATGGGTAGAAGATGAAAATAACATGAATAGAGCTAAGGAGCATATGATGTATAATAGATACTATAATAGGAAACACGATACATTAGTATGGAATTGGTATATGAAATCATGATTGAAAACATGATAAATGGAAATAATGATAAACATATATAAAAATAATAACAAATGAAAGTAAATATATGTACAAGAAAGGTGGATAAATGGAAGGTCAAACATATTACTTCTATTGAAATTGAGCATTTTTCACTTCCTTGAAGATATGGCCTTCATTTGTTATTAGATGATAAATTCTTGGTCTTAGATATATTTAATTTGGTATGGAACAAAATATTTGTGGGTGTAATTACCCTCCTTATCATGGTTCTAATCTAATTTCATGGATAGTTTTATTATGTCAAAGTGTTGATGATTAAAGGTTTTTTTGTGTTATTTTTTCATGCAAGATATATATTGATGATTATTTTGGAGAGTGTTAATATGTATTCCATAAAAAAATAGAGCGTATGGAGGTGACATTCATGATTTTATTCATCGAGGATAATATTTGTGAAGAGAAATGTTAATGGATGACACCTTGAATTTTAGTGGAAGGATGAAATACTTATACATTACACCCACTAAAGTGTCAAGTACAACTTAAGGTGTCAATTGGTATGTGATTACCAAAAGGTATTTTCAATGATTTTACTGATAATATTATTGGTATTTTTTCCAAGACAATAAGGGAGATATGGTGTAAATAATTTGTGTTTTCTTTTCAATTTAGCATAAAATTTCTTCATTTTTGTTATGTTTGAAATTCCCACCATTTTTAAAGATGATGCTTCATGGAATTCCAAAGCATCATATACACTTGTTAATGATGAATTTGTAATTTATAAATCCATTTATATTATTTATGGGCATGGCCTTGACCAACCTCATGAAGTAATTGGTAGTTGTAATACTTAAGGTGTAACAATTATTTGAATAAGGTCAATTTAAAATATAATTGAGCCCTCGTGTCGTGAAAGCATAGGGAAATTCAATTTCTTGAATTTTGTCCATGGAAAATGAAAAAGATCATCCTTAAGTTATAAATGTTTTCATTTATTAGTGAATTCATGTGCATCTTCTTCTAAGGTAAGATAATTGTAACCCATGTGTAGTATTTAATAGGTCCTAACATGTTTACTAAATTTTCCTCCATATATGCCCCTATTTGATTCCTTGAGGAGAGGAGGGAACTAATTATTTTTATCAAAAAAATTAGGGTACCCTTAAAGATTTAATAACATAAAATTTTATCTTTGAGTGCATACTTTAAATATTTGTTTTGTATTTGCACTCTCTTGATAATCAACATCAAGAGGATGAGTTTAGTCTTCATGGAATTTGATGATATACTTGCATCAAGGAATTTTCCTCTTTGTGATGGATTTAATGTGACAAATGATAGAAATAATAGGGGAAGATAAGGTTGAAGGGTATTTTAAAATTTTAATATAATTATAATATTTCTCAAAGTATTTGATAGGTTAAAAGTGAGACGTAAAAAATTTAAAGAGTGATCCATGGAATTATGCTCTCAAGTGATGGATTCAATCATTAAAGAAGAAAATTATGTTGATAAATTTGTAATTTTATTATTGTATGTTATGATTTTTGCTTCTACATTGATATTCTCCACGCAATTATTGGTGTACAAGTTGTAAATCACATAAATAATGTAATTATATTACATTATAAATTAGAGTGCTTCACATAAGTATTACAACTTCATACTCAACCATGTTGTTAGTGAATTTTAATTCAAGAGGAAAAGAAAGAGAAAGAATATTGTTTGAAAGGTCAATAAGAACATATCCTACCTTAGATCCTTCATGATTCTTGGCTACATTAAATTGGAGGGTTTATGTGTCTTCATGGAGTTGGAAAATGATATATTTTATCTCTTCAATTTTAATTTTAATTTTTGGCATTAGGATGAGGCTCAACTTCATCTACATTGAGGATCCAAGCCTTAATTTTGGAAATTAAATTATCAAATTCATATTTAAGGGTGATGGATTGGTCTATAACCTTGATGAGAAGTACATATTCATCAAGTAGAATATCATGGATGTGTCATTTGGATAGGATTAGAGAAGATAAAATTTGATCAATGATGACTTAGAACTTGTTTCTTTTTGTGTTATGATGTGCACGTTAAACTTCATGAGGATGGTCATCCATTTTTCAAGTTTATGATTAGGTAGGATGGATATGAAAAATAAATGATGGAGTGGATTGGTGTGAAAAATTACATTAATTGTTTGATATAAATTTTAATAAGATTGGTAGAAATAAAGTTTATAGATAAGTGTGCCACTTTATGCTAGTGTAACAAATCTCGTAATCAGTATTTCAAATCTAATCTAGTATTTAGAATGTTTTTTCCATTTTTATCCCTTTTTATAATATTTACCCAATTGATATGGGGGTAACTAAGTTATAGAGGATAAGGGGATGGTTACAAGATATAGTTTGTATTATAGGAATGTCAAGTAAGGATATCTTCATACACTTAAAGGCTTGTTACCAGTCCTTATTTAATTCTAATTGTCATCTTTCTTAAAGAGGTTTTTATTAGAGTGAGTATGATAGAAGATTTCAAAACTAACAATCAAATTACCCCAAAATTCTTAAGATAGTGTGGATGTTGTAAACATAATTAGGATGAGGCATATTAAAAATGGATTGAATTTTTGCATGATCTAAATCAATTCCTTGTTTCTATATGAGAAATCCTAATATATTTCCTTGAGTGAAAAAAAAGCTACATCTTCTAAGATTAATTTGAACCTTGTATTTACAAAGGTGTACAAACACTTCATCGTGGTCATGGGTTTGATCTTCTACATGTTAATATTTTACTTGACTAATTTTGGCATAGAATTTAATAGTTGTATAAATGAATTCATGGAAGATGTGGGGCATTTCACATTGATAAGATGTTTTTTCATTATTAAGGTTCAAGGGAATCATCACATTGTATTATGTGCCCTGCCCAATTGTAAAGGTGGTTTTATTTCATTCCTCAATAGAAATTGAATTTGATTATAGCCTAATAACCCATCCATAATATCTCATTGCTAGTTTTGGAATTTACTATTGCATTAATGGATGGTAGGATAAAATTATCCTTAGGAATAGTAGGTTAATGTTAAAAAAATTTATATATGTGGATAGATATAATGACCTTTTTATGAATGGGAACTATTTTAGAGGCCCAATCAAATTAGTCAATTTGGTAGATAAGCTACGCATCTAGAGTTTTGAAAATATTCTTACGACATTTTTGGATATTTCTGAAGGGAATATCCTTATATTTTTCAAAGAGATTCACATCAAGTTAATATATTATGTAATGAAGGAAAATATTAGGATTGATCTCGAGCATGTCGAGAATAACCCCAAGCAAATATATACTTGTTATTAACAATAACTTCATAGTATTATACTTGTAAATGAGGAAAGTAATATTTATCATAACTATATATGAATAATCATTATCATTGAACTATAAATTAATTAGCATGAAATTTTCATTTTAGAAATAACAGGTGGATTTAGGAATTTTTAATATTTCACTACTAACAAGATCAACAATGGTGAAAACATTATTAAAAAGGGAAGGTTTCTTGGTAGATTTAGCATGGTTATGATATTGATGAGTTAATTCGTTTCTTGTGCATGGAGTAGCTTAAGAATGGACTCATCCTTATCGATTCAGAGGTAAGTATCATTTGATGATCAAATAATCTCATATTTTTAAATTTTAATTCCTCATTTTTGAATAAGTTTAGGACATATTTAATCTTATTTGAAAGGGTTTTTAGTTGTTTTAGAGATTAAGTATGATTCATATATGGTTAATTAACTTTGAATTCATTATGACTTATTTATCTCCTAACACCTAACAATTCATGTGAGATAGATGGTTTGTCATGAAAAATATTGGGAAAATAAGAATAAGGAGTAATGAAGTGATCAAAGCCCCACAATTTTTACTAAGTAATGAAACTTATGACTCCACTAATTTAACTTTAGACTAATAAATAAGAAGCTCTAAACTTCCATAAAATTCTCTAGAATCTATCTACAGGACATTGACTAGTGAAAAATCACTCATCTACAAAACCACGTAATAGGATAACATTGGGAAAGATTGTGAATCCCATGAGGATCCTGAAGAATATTTATTTGACTAAATGCATGGCAAAGATCAATGCCATCTATTTAGTAGTCAATGAGAAAGAGAGAATGGACTCTCTTCCATCTTTTATGAAGTGAGACCTAATTTAATTCTTAAATTGGAAAAGGTTTTAGTTTTTTAGAAATAGGATATTTGTAATAGTATCCACTTTTCAATCAAAAAATTGGATTTGTAAGATAGGTTGATTAGGACTTTTATTCAAATAATACACCATGAATGAAGGAAGTAGTTCAAAATGAAGAAAGTAGTTCAGAATTCATGTGTGGTTGACAATTTAAAAATTCAAGTACCTCTTACAAATATCTCATTGTAAGCTTGAAGGAAGTGGATCTTATATATATATATATATATATATATATATATATATATATATATATGTATGTATGTATGTATGTATGTATGTATGTATGTATGTATGTATGTATATATAAGGAATGCTTTGAATTGGTTAGAGTAATTGAAGTTGTTCAATCTCTATGTTGGTAATTTTTTATTAATTAGAAGACTAATCTAAGGGAAGAGAAAGGGCCACTCTTACCCAAGGAGGAAATTTTCATTATTTTCTTAGATTATTTTTCTTTTGTTCTTTTCATTGAATAAATCGGAGACTTGATAGATTATATAACTTGGTTAAAGGTTTATTCATTTATGTCATACATTTGGTTTAATAGTTTATTATTGTTTTTTTAATTTTCTTTACCTTTTGAATCTATATTACTTTATGTTTATATATTGGGATTATTTATTTTGTTTCATGTTAAACTTGTAAGTTACCTTTAACTGGAGGGTAGTTTTAAAAAGAAATTCTATTCTTTTTTTGAAATGTCTTGCCTAAGTTTTTCGGGGAATCAAGAGTTTTCAAAAGACCAAAATTTTGGACTTTGGAATGTAGAGGTTATCTTACGTTGGGTTTTGTGTTATTTGCAAGTAAAATTTTTGCTTAAAGTTATGAAGTCTGAAATCCCGAAGTTTCAAAATTTTGAAACTTCAGGCTTACTGTGTTCGTAGAGTTCTCATTGACATTTTCATTCCTTTAGTGTTCTAGTTCGAATTCTGAAATTCAAGTTCCAAAATTTCAGAACTTCAAGTTTTAGGTTTTGGAGTCTCACTTTACACCTAAGGATATTTTCTTTCCTGATTTGCGAAGTCTGAAATCCCGAAGTTCTGAAATTTTGGAACTTCGGTCTTTCGGGTTTCGACTTCGGGTTTCACATTAGAATGGTCATGCTTGCATTTCAGATTTTGGACTCTCCACATAACATTTAATTCCCAACCACCCCACACGTGTCAGATTTCAGGCATTAATTTTAGGTTTACCTATATAAACTTGGATTTTCACCCATCATTTTCACTCTAACACCTTTTTTTTTACCACACCATATCATACTTTTAGGCATTGATTTCAAGGTAATTTTTAGGTTTTCTTTAATATTTTTGGTTTAGATTGCCATGGTTTTGTTTGTTATTTCTTTCCATTCTTCTTCTTGCTTAAACATGGAAGCCACTTCCATTTCGTTGTTCATTTTTATTCATTTCAAACATGTTGTTTGGTCTTTCATTCAATCTTGTGAGCTTTAAATCATGCAGGCATCAAGTCTCATTGAACCCAAGGATTTTGAAAAACCTCATTTCAGATCTTGGAACCTTTAGCTTTTGGAGTTGGTGTGATTTTGTTGGTGTGATTTTTCAGAGGTCTACATTTCGAGGTATGCCTTTTGGAATTTTGGAACTGTGCTTTTGGGAACTGTGAGGAGTTTGATTTCGAGTTAATTTTTAGAGTTAGCATCATTTCAGACCTTTGGAACTTATTGATTTTGGACCTTTAGAACTTGTTACTTTTCAAACCTTCGGGACTTGTTACTTTTTCAAACTTTTAAAGGTATGATTTTTAGGTTTTGGAACTAAGCGAGTTTGGATTTTTGGAGTTCGGGCTTCATATTTTCATAATTAAATTATTTCCAGAGGTTTTCTTTTGGACCTTCAAACTTTGGTGTTTTAGAGTCTTCAAATTGTTTCTATAAACTTTTTAAGGTTTGATCCGGTTCTAAACCCTAAAATAATGTCAAATTATTCTTCAAGAGGAATGAAAATATGAATTATAACTTCTTATGAGTTTCCCCTCATACATTCATGTCCTTAGATTTGGGAAACATTGGAGACACGGACTTGGGATAGTTGGATATGCCAGAATTCTGGGAAAGACTAAAAGCCCCTAATAAAAATCTTGGATGCAAGCCATATTTGATAAGTGGGCTTGCTCTCGCTATTAGTTTTCCTTCATCCATACATTTCCCTGAGTTTGTCTTGGCTATAAAATATCACTTCGATAAGGCCTCTAAATTAGTAAAGGATGATGATGGTAAAGTTGTGATTAGGCTAGACATCGATTTTTTTGAAGACTTATTCAAACTTCCGATGTCGAGGAATATGCAACAATTTCCCCAGAGGCTGCAATTGAATATTGGGATAAGGAATATGAACTATGTACAAAGATCATGATGAAGAATTATTTGGCCAAGAATGTTACTAAGCTCCCCAAAACATTGTTCCACTCAGACTTCATCCAAGAAGTCAATGACCTTATTGTGATTTTGAGTAGAGTTTTAGGTCTCGCTTCAGCAAGATAATTTCAAGAGTGGATGTTTCTTTACATTGCTACCATTAAGAAACATAAGGAGTTTATAATATGGGGAGAATATATTAGTAGTTCAATTTTTTTCAATTGGGCAATGTATTAACTTTGAAAAACTTTTTCATGACTTGTTTCCTTGTCTATGTGGCAGCTGCCATGGGAGAATTTAACAGATTGAATAAAAAGGGTGTTAGGATAATTTCACATATTTATGAGTTATATCCTCAACTCACTATGGAAGAAGGAAGTAAAAATTTCTACAGAGTTAATGATTCCTTTTTTGTCGTCTTCCTTTATCATTTTGATAAGAATTTGTACAATCGTAAAAATTCTGAAGAAAATTTCAAGGAGTTAAGGGAATGGGGATCCATATATCTCCAATTCCCAACATTTACATACATCAGGGTTCTAGGTTTCCTAGGTGCTCCTAATAAATTACTAAGATTCTTGACTAATAAATGGATCTTGTTAGAACTAGTTTGTCAATTATTGGATTATCATAAAATTCAAAATAGCTAGTTTCCCATTTCAATTGGAAGATATACTTTTGCTAGTATTTACAAGGAAAAGAATGTTGGAGAAATGTTTGAAGTTACCTTGTGAAATTTCCACCCTAGAAATAACTTTGATTATTGGGGAAAATTTAGCAAAATAGGGTTGGCTAGTTCCCATGTTCCTCAGTTAGAAGATATCTGGATCCACTGTCGAGATGAGGTCATCATTAGACAATGAGAGTTTGAAAGGTTAACTCTTGATGAAGTTAAACAATATGGTATTACAGATGTTCCTGATGGAATCGAAGATGATGATGATGTGCTTGACCCAGTTTATAGGAGTGATAACATTGCTAATCAACCATTACCATGGATTGATTGGTATCAAGAAGAATGTTCTAATACAAAGGAAAGGGCGGGGCCCATCTTGCAAAGAACATATGATTGGTTAACTACTTTAGGAATATCACCTAAAGGGTTAAACCAACCTATAATAATAAAATCCTAGCCAACCCTAAGTTTTCATACACCTACAAAAGGTAAGAGATCTTCTCAGAAATCCACTATAGTTCCAAGAAATATCTCATTTTTTGTTGGTAGTTCTTCTCTTACAAAAATCCCTACTACCAAGGTTGTTTCTTCTACAGTCCAAGTATCTGAAGTTATTGATGTTAGTGTTTCTCTGGTTGTATCACAATGTTTTCCACTTTCTCTTTCACTACCATTATCACCATCCTCAGCTCCACTACCTCCATCATTGTCTACCACTCCTCTGCTCATCTCTTATTTTCCATCTCCATCTATGGCTCAATTTTTCTCATCCCTTCATGTTCTCTTAGTTGGAGAGATGATTGGGTCTCCATTTTCTCATCAACTTCCATTTCCATTTCCAGTCCCATTTCATCTTCTCCCGAAGCTATTTTAAATCCCACACCATCTATCATTACCACTTCCATTTTACCTAGTTCTCCAAGTTTATTTGTGACCATTCCACTTCCATCTAAATATGTTATACCTTAATGGCTATATCACTGCAGACCCTAAGAAAAGAATAAGGCACCCTTGTAGATGTGATGTATCTGAGTGTGCTGGAACCCGCTCTAAAAAGGTAGGAAAAATGGAAAAATATTGTTTCTAACTTATCAGTAAGCCAGTCAAGAGAAAGGTTCATGGAGATATCCACCCCCACTGAAGGAAAAACCAAAGAAACCATTACCGCAATGATTATCAAATCTCTAGGTTTTCATTAGGAAAGACAACACATGAGGGTGCAAAATAGGATGTTCAAATGACCCTTGGGAATTTTTTATAAAATTATGACAAAGATAAGGATTCTAAGGATAATTCAAAAGTAAAGGTTGAATAAATCACTGCTCTTTTGAATAAATTCACACAACCTACTCCAACCATGGATCCTTCAACTATGACTGCTCTGACTATCTCTTCCCATCTTGATGATATCTCATATCATGAAATTGAGAAGATAGGTCAGAAGGGAAGATCATTGGATGGGTGGATTGAGTGTATGCTCTAAGAGACCAACCCTTTAATAAAAATAGTTGTGGAACTATACAATGATTTACAGATGGAGAAAGTTTCTATTCGAAAGTTAGATGAAATCCTCTCTGAGGATATTAATAATTTGAATCTGAATTTGATCTAGCTGGAGAGGAAATTAGAGATATGATTCTTGATCTACTTCTCTAAGACGGTGTAATTGATAATGTCTATAACTTTTTAAGTATCAAAATTCCATGGAATTCGGATATCGGGTGTTGTAGGATTTAATCAAGAAATTAGAGTATAAACGTGTTGAAATAGTGGATGGATCGAGTGACATTTAAGAAGAATATGATAACATAAACTATAAATTCTTTAACGAGAATATTTATGCTCTTCGATTGATCATATTAAAGCAAGTTTTGAAGGTTTAGTTAAGGAGGATGATGAGGTAACTAAAACTTTCAATATTAATTCAATTCATATATTAGTTTCATGTCAAAATTTTGTAAGCTAGCTAAAGAATGTGGTGAAAAATTGAAAATGCTTCCAATCAAGGTTGTAAGATAGTTTAATACAACATATTTCATGAATCATTATGCTTGTAGGCCAAAGGAAGAAGAGATACAAGGAATTATCAAATGTTTCATTGATTACAAGCACCATTTGGCTATGTGGGAAAAGGATCAGGAGAAACCTAAACAAGAAACATGTGCTACATTTCCTAGCTAAGCCTGGTGGCCATTTTTGAAATGGTTCAAATGCTTTGAGTCAGTCAAAGTTATAGGGTTGACTTGGTCAAACCTATGCAATGACTTTTCTATATTTGTGGGAGCACGTTCCTTTGAACTTAATTGACCGTATTTTTAGTAACTAGTTAATTAAATTTTCAACTGTAATGGATTAACCTTTTGAACTTATAAATAGTGAGATGCATTAAGTTTCAAAGAGACTTTTAGATCCTTTTGGAATTTACTCTTCAATCTTGGAAGAGTGCTTCAGATACTTTGAGCCTTTTAGTTATATTTAGAACAATATTTTTCCATGAAATATCGGGTTATTTTTAATCATTGATCAATTTATAGCTTGTGAATGTTTAATTCCTTGATGTGATTGGTTAATCTACCTTTATCTCAGTTATATTATTTCAATCTATGTGAAAAATGATATAGTTACTTTGAATATTAGTTGTAGAAATGTTGTCTAATTTCTATTATAAAGTTGCATTATTATTTACAATCATGGATGGAGGAAGATTGCAAGACATGTGCATATCATATATTGTTGTGAGGAGTTGATTATGCATTTAAGTAGGTCTATCTATTAAATATACTTGGTGCATCACCTTATTTTTATTTTTTTTATATCTAACTTTAAGCCCCATAAATTGAGTAGATTAGAGTTATTTTCAAATGTTTTAGCCTTGCATATTGATATTAAATCAAGTGCTCCAATTCTCAAAGGAAATCAGAATTCTTTGGAGGTTCATCCCAAGGCCATATGGTCCCATACATTGGGGATGTTCCAACATTTCATGATATCACTCAAAGATTTAATGGGTGCATGATCCATGTGATAACATTTTTGCATTCGGTGGGACAAGAGATGGTACTTCTCTTCATACTTTCATGAATGAAAGTACCTGGTGACTCCATATATTTGGATTTCATATCTCAATGTGTTAAAATATGCTAAGAATTCAGACAAGATATTTTGTGAGATGAGAAGGAAATTATCAACATATTGAGCTGTCCTTATCTCCTCTAAGGAGAAGAAGAGGCATTTCAACATCACTAGTTGTGACATCACCTCTTAGGGGTCATTCAACTCCTCCTTACATAAGGTTTCCTCAATCCAGGAATAATCAAAATTTTATTGGTATGGCAGCCGGTACCAAGCAAGGAACCAATATTTTACTTCTTTCAATGCAAGTAGTCCTCTTGATTAGGTCAACATGATCCTATACCTGGTGTGGCATTCAAAAAATTTCCCTTTTACACAGGGGAAAATCATATTACTCTAGTGGAACATATTCATAATGTAGCCAACATTTTCACAATATATAATATTATAGAAGAAAATGTTACGGTTAGATTCCTTGCCACCTCCTTCAAGGGAAAATCACTTTAGTGGTTTCGTGGGTTAGAAGCTAGTACTATAACCACATGGGAAGTATTGGTAGAGAAGATATGTAAATAGTTAGAAGACAAGAGTGACCACCTATCACTCATGGAATAACTCACTACCATAAAGGAATCTCTTCAGGAATACATGAGTGATTTCAACTTCCAATTCCACAAAAATTTGAATAGAATTCTAGAACTCATAAAACCTTCTCCAATAATGCAGACTTTTATTATTTACAATCTTTGAACAATGATATAGCAGTTATGATCCAGTCTATGGGAGGGACCACACTTCCTAATGCCTATGAAGTTATAATAAGGGCTGAGAACTCTTTGATCCAAGTAGGGAAAATTGCACCCAAACCTCTCATGCCTTTGTTTGCTAAACTTTCAAGTAATCAGCTGACCATTTCCCCTATTCCATCAACTTCTATCTAACAAACTATGACTGCACTTGTTCCTTCAAACAATCTAGTTGAGGTCAAGTTATTGCTACAAAATTTTGGGAATGAACTCGTAGCACTCAAGAGGAAAAAATATCAATATGCTCGTCTGTACCAATCACAGAATCAAAAATATCAGTCAAATCATCCACCATTTCAAGGGAATAATCAGGCACAAAATCAAGCCACAAGTCAAGCCAAAATGTCAAGCCCCTAAATTTCAAGAATCCCCTTACTGCTAGTTCTTCTAGAGCTATTGTACTAGTCTAGAATAATCTAGTTCAAGACTATGAATGGTGTTATCCTTGTTCTCAACCTCATAATAAAAATATTTTCCCAAATGGAGTTCTGAGCCAGAACTTATGGTTCAAAGTGTATCTACTCCACCAGAGGAAACAAAAAATTCATCCACATGAAGCATCCGATCAAGCATAGGCTCCTAAGGAAACCACTTTGTTAAATTGGCAAGAGGATGATTTTTACAGTTTGAATATTGATTCTTCATCAGTTGCAGCAAATACCCACTCCAAAAAGAGGGAAATGGAATCCCAAGTTTCTAAAGCTGATCAAACATATACTTCACAAACCTCGGCTACAAGTGGTAGTTGATACAAATGTAGGAAATAAATTTCCAAAGTCACAAAGATACCTAGGCTATGAGGAAATAAGGTTCTTCAGGCATCATAGTACCAAAAATTAATTTCCAAAAGAGGATTCTAATGCCTAAAGATATATCAACAAAGTAGGAAAAATTCCCTTCAGTATCGTGAAAGATACAAAGAATACCAACCTAAGTGTTACCATGTGGGATGCACTCTTAATTCCTTCTCAAAGAAACTTGTTGCAAGAGGCTCGAGAATTTTTATACAACTAACGAGATCATAAGGTCATCGAGTAGTAAGAACTACTACAATTTTGTGTATGCCAAAAGGGAAAATTATTGTTAAGGAAAACAAACTACCACCATACTATATTTCATTGATCATTGGTTATCATTTGGTTTATAGTTATATGATTGATTATTTTTCTAGTAGCTTAGTCATGCCCAAGAAAATTGTGGATGTTCTAGGAATCCAATACATGTCGGCCTCTAGAGGAGTTACTCGGTTGGATGGAATAGTTGTACATTGCATTGGAATCATCAAAGGATTTCAACTTGATAGTCATGCATGCCCAATTTTTTGTTCACACAAGACATATCAGTCATAAATATTCCTCCCCTTTTTTCTATTTTCCTATCATGAGATTTCACTTCCAAAATGGCGATTACCTATCGGTGACTAGTCACATATAATACTTAGGACTCTGGGACGAACCAAGGTGATCAGTAAAGATAAAACCAATTCATCATAATCATGTGGAGCCCCATACCACTAGTCTAATAAATGAGAATTACACCATTCATGATCTAGAAGAAGAAGATGTTGATCATGAACTAACCACTCTTGTAGAAGAGTTCCCAAACATTGTTCTGGATGAGGTAAGTATAAATCATCAATATGACCCATATGTTGAAGCATTAGTGGAAGAAGAATCTGGTCTATTGTTTTTAGAAGAGATGGGATTGGGTACATATTGTATTCACGAAGAGGATGCGATCATACCACAACTCATCAAGCCCCAAAACAGCTCTGAAGGACTTTGGAAACTATTTTTTGATGGATCAAGGAGTAAAAATGGAGCAGGTGCTGGTGTCATGATGATTTCTCTAGAAGGAAGTAAATATTTTCATCCTTTCAATTATAATTTAGTTGCACTAATAACATTGCTGAGTATGAGGCTTTGGTACAAGGAATTCAACTAGCCTTAAAAGGGGTATCAAATCCTTGATTGTTTTGGAGATAGTGAGTTGATAGTGCATCAAAAAATGATCTATTGAGATCTTATAAAAATAGAGTATGGAGTTTGATTGAAGATTTTGAAGCTTTTGGGATTCACACGATTCCTAGGAATCAGAACCAAGACACAGATAGACTTGTAACTATCGGCTCATAGTATGACATTCCTATTGATGTAATGAAGGATTACAATCCATTAAGATGGTTGTTCATCCAATAGTTCCTGATAATGCAGGAAGTTGGCAAGTTTTTGACAATGATGAGCAGATCATTCTTTTCTTGTAGGAAGAAGCGGAGTTTGCTGAAAAAATCAAGCTAAGTTAAAATAAGCATATGGTGACCAAATCATTCAATTAAAAAGTAACAATTACCAAAGGGTCTGGTCACTCTTGAGTCCATTTTTAATTCAGATGATCAAGTTAGAAGGAAAAATTCTAATATGGTAATCAAAGAGGATGATTTTGAAGAAGTTGAGGTAGCAAATGAAAGAGTTCTAAAGATCGAAAAGTGTGTACCCCAAAGGAGAAAGAGGATTTTGTTAAAAAAATTCAAGAATATAATGATGTTTTTACATGGATTTATAAATATCTACGTGGTTTCGATCTAGGTTTGGCACAACATACCATCAAACTTGATCCTGGTTCCAAACCAGTCTATCTAGAAAAAAGGCCGGTTAATCCCAAAATTGAGCCACTGATGAGAAAGGAGATGACCAAGCTTGTTGAGGCTTGCATCATTTTCCTAATCAAGAATTCCTCTTGGGTAGCAAATCTAGTTCTCGTAAGAAAGAAGAATGGAGAAATTTAGTTGTGTGTAGACTTCAGGGATTTGAATCGTGCTTCTTTAAAAGACCATTATCCTCTTCCGTAAATGGAGAAAATCCTTCAAACTGTGGTAGGAGCACAAAGGTTCTCTTTTCTCGATGGATATTCTAGGTTATAATTAGATTCTGGTCAAATAATATGATCAATTCAAAATGACTTTCACTACCAAGTGGGGCATGTACACCTATAATAAAATTCCATTTGGGTTATCTAATGTTGGTGCTACCTTCCAAAGGGCCATGGACATGGATTTCCAGGGACTAATTAATGATATTATCCTGGTGTACTTGGATGATATAATAGTGTATTCCAAACATGCGGAGGATCACATGGCTCATTTGAGGAAAGTATTCAAGAGGTGCAGGGAGTTCGAGTTTCTTTAAATCCCAAGAAATGTATTTTCATTGTACAAGAAGGTAAGTTGCTAGGGCATGTGGTATCCACTGAAGGATTATCCATTGATCCAACTAGAATATGTTTGATATTGTCCCTATCTCTTCCAAGTCACAAGAAAGGACTTCATATTTTTCTCGAATAATAAATTTTGTGTGGAGATTCATCCCTCAGTTTGTAGCCCTAGCCAAACCATTAACAACCATGTTGAAGAAAAATATACCTTTCTCATGGACAAAGGAAGGGAAGGAGAGTTTTGAAGCCATTAAGGCAGCCATTTCTCAAGCACCTACGATTGGTGAATCCAAGGTTTGACAGGGATTTCATTCTCTATGCCTTTGTTGGTCAAGAAAGTATTTATGGGATTCTCACTCAAAGCAAAATAACGAATCAATGGAACCAATTTCCTTCTTTAGTCAATCCCTAAAATATTATGAGCTCAAATATTCATTTGTTGAGAAACAAGTTTTTTCTATTATTCAAGCTTTGAAGAAATTTAGGCACATGTTGTCCAATAACAAGATACATTTGATGGTGTCTCATCCCGAGTTAAATATTTTTTGCTAAATAAATATGTGAATGAGAAATGTGTTGGATGGGTCACTAAAGTGATGGAATACAATGTACACATTAAGGTCACTAAGCTTGTTGGGGTAAAGGTATGTGTCAATAGTTAGCTACAGATTTGGAGTCAAAGGTAGAAAAAGACACAATGCTCCTTAATGAACCTCAGGATGATAACTAGATTGATTGGCTATCAAAGATGAAAGTTTTTCTCCTTTTAGGAGAATACCCTACAAGCATGGAAAAAGTTCAAAGATGAATTTTCTGTTTTCTTTATTCCTTACATTATGGTGGATAATGTTCTCTTTCGAAGGGATTTGAATGGTGTTCTTCTTTGGTGCATAGGACTAGAACAGGTAAATAAGGTACTAGAAGAATTTCACAATGGTCTATCAAGAGGGCATTACTCTGCACGCACAACTGCTACAAAGATCATGAGAGTCGATTACTATTGGCTGGATTTATTCAAAGATACCCATTTTTGGGTAAGGAAATGCAAGGAATGTGCTTTCTTTGCAAGAAAGCAGAGATTGACAACCTTTCTCTTCACCCAATTCAGGTCGACCAACCCTTTGTCTAGTGGGGGTTGGATTTCATGGGATGATTAATCCTCCATCAAGTGATGGACACAAATGGGTCCTCACCATGACAGACATTTACTTGTTGGATAGAAGCCATGGAACTTAAAGAGGGAAATGAAAAAGGTTGTCCTTGATTTTCTGGAGGGGATAATGACATATTTTGGTGTCCCATTTACAGTAATTTTGGACAATGCAATGGCATTTATTGGTTTGAAATTAACCGAATGGGCCATCAAGAATGGGGTTTATCTCAAAAATTCATCCAATTATTACCCATAGGGGAATGGATTAGCCAAGTCCAAAGAGCAAGAATATCATACAAATCATCAAGTGTATAATGGAAACCAATAGAAGAACTTGGCACACTCATCTCAAAACCACCCTATGGGTAGATTGGATCACACCCAAAAGGGATATTGGGAATTCACCTTTTATGCTGGTATATGGGAGGGAAGCAAAACTCTTACTATCTCTAGAGTTGCCTTCTTTGGAATTGGCACATCAACTGGAACTTATGGAAAATGATTCAATGACAATTAGGTACTTTGAACTAATGGAGTTAGAAGAAACAAGGAATAAGGAAATGAAGACTCTAGAACAACACCAATCTCAAGTTAAAATATATTTTGAAAAAGGGAATCCAACAAGGAGTTCCATGAAGGAGATTTGGTTCTCAAATGGGATGTTGACAAGGCCAAACCTGGGTATGCATTCTAAATTTGATTCCCTTTGGAGCAGACCATATATCATCACAAGTTGTAAGGAAGCAAATTCATTTTTCTTATCCAGACTCAATGGAGAATAATTTCCCATTCATGTGAATGGGATTCATCTCAAATATTTATTTTGATAATTTTGCATGTGTATAGTGTTTTTTTGTTCATTTCCTCTAAGTGCTTTGTCACACATTGTTTTGTTTGCTTTTATGTTTCTTTTCATTATTTTTTTGTTTTGGTGTGTGCTCGAATATTTTTAAGAATTTTTTCCCCAATGGATGGTATATGGATACATTTCATGGATGTCACAAAAATGTTAACCTTTAAGTTACCTTTAACTAGAGGTTAGTTTTTTTTTTTTTAAATTCCATTTTGTGAAATTTCTTGCCTAAGTTTTTTTTTGGGAATCAAGAGTTTAACAAAGACCAAAATTTGGACTTTAGAATGCAGAGGTTCTCTTACTTTGGGTTTTTTGTTATTTGTAAGTAAAAAAATTCTTAAATTTCTGAAGTTTGAAATCATGAAGTTCCAAAATTTTGAAAATTCGGGCTTTCGGGTTTCAGAGTTCTCATTGACATTTTTTATCGTTTTAGTGTTCTATTTCCGAACTCCAAAAGTCCAAAGTTCTAAAATTTCAGAACTTCAGGTTTTTGGGTTTCGGAGTCTCACTTTACACCTGGGGATATTTTCATTCCCAAATTCTGAAGTCCGAAATCCCAAAGTTTTGAAATTTCAGAACTTCGGTATTTCAGGTTTCAGACTTTGGGTTTCACATTAGAATTGCCACGCTTGCATTTTGGATTTCAGACTCTCGCATAAAATTTAATTCCCAACCACCCCACATGTGTTTTCTTTCGGACATTAATTTCAAGTTTACCTATATAAACTTGAATTTTCACCCGTCAATTTCACTCTGACACCTCAATTTTTACCACACCATATCATACTTTTAGGCATCAATTTCAAGGTAATTTTTGGGTTTTCTTTAATATTTTTGGTTTAGATTGCCATGGTTTTTTTTGTTATTTCTTTCCATTCTTCTCTTGCTTAAACATGGAAGCCACTACCATTTCATTATTCATTTTTTTTTATTTCAAACATGTTGTTTTGTCTTTCATTCAATCTTGTGAGCTTTGAATCATGCAGGCATTGAGTCTCATCAAACCCAAGGATTTTGAAAAAATAAAATAAAGATATTTAGAACCTTTATCTTTTGGAGTTGGTGCACTTTCGTTGGTGTGATTTTTCGAGGTCTGCGTTTTAGAGCTATGCCTTTCGACATTTCAGAACTATGCTTTTCAAAACTGTGAGGAGTTTGATTTCGGAGTTCATTTTCAGAGTTAGCATCATTTCAGGACCTTCGAAATTGTTATTTTTGGACCTTTGGAACTTGTTTCTTTTATACCTTCGGGACTTGTTGCTTTTTCATACTTTTGGAGGTATGCTTTTAGGTTTTGGAATTGAGAAAATTTCATATTTTCGAGTTTTGAGCTTCTTCTTTTCAAAATTAAATTATTTTTAGAGGTCTTCTTTTCAAACCTTTAGACTTTGGTGTTCCGTAGTCTTCAAATTGTTTCTATAAAATTTTCAAGGTTTGATCGAGTTATGAACCATGAACTAATGTAAAATTCTTCTTCAAAAGGCAAGGAAAAGATGAATTATACCTTCTTAGGAGTTTCCTCTTATACATGCATGTCCTCATATTTGGGAAACAATGGCAACATGGTGTCCCTCGTGCGTTAATTTTTTCTCTCAGCAAGGTAACCAAGAGGGCACGTTTATATCACCACTATCCCCTGGGATATTATTCGATTTGTGATTTAAACACCTATCCTAAGTTTAATTCACCCCATTATGTTTTACCCGTGAGTAATTAAATATTAACTATTTAATTACACCTCTTCACATGTATCCTAACCACTTATCTACCCCATATTTATCCTATCCATGTATCACCCCTATTTCTCCTCCTCCCAAAGCGGGATATTTCCCGTATTTGAGGTGGAGGGATAACTCTTATCTTTCCAGAAATCGTTCATTTTGGCCGTCTCGGGAGTCTGTTCCGTGATCGGCGCCGACCGGTACTCGGTCGACGCCGATTTTTCGGAGCGGCGCCGATTATAAATGGAAGCCCAGAACTCAGTTCTGGGAGGACACGAGGATGAAAAAAAGAGAGAGAGAGAGAGAGACAGATCGTGACACAGAGACACAGATTGTAAGAGAGAGAACGAGAGATCTTTTAGCATCAAGTGTGAACATTATCTATCGAATGAGAGCGGATCTTGTCCAAATCAATCCCTGAGAGGAGCACCATTACTCTGCTCTTATCACATCAACATCACACGTCTCCATTGATTTTCTGGTGACTCTTTTCCTGCACCCAGCACGGGTGGAGTCTTGCTAGTATCTCTCCGGCTTCCGCAGATCCAGCAGACGTTGACGATCTGGCCTTCGCTTTCCGATTTCCAAATCTTCTCGCACTTTGTCTCGGATCGACGCCGATCTATATCAGTCGACGCCGATCATCAGTCGACGCCGATTTTAAACAGTCGACGCCGATTCTACCTAATCGACGCCGATCTTCTGCAGACAGGTAAAAAGACGCAGGTAACACAAATCCAGCTTTTTTTTCATAGTTCCCTGTTTTTTGTTGCTTTCTGCCTGCTGTTTAGATTTGTTTATTACTTTGATCAGAAAATCTAGTCTTGTACGTACATCTTTTATCATGTATACTTCTTTACTTAATTGAAAACGTGGACTGACATCCGCCGAGGGAGCCTATCGCTTCCCGGATCCGCTTCTCGGGCAGTCCACCTAAATATCTTTTAACGTGGTCTTTTTCTGTCAAGCATCGGTGTCTCGCAGGTTACTTGGATCTACTGTGCAAAATTGCTCGTGTGCGCCCGTCTTATCTACATCGGCTTCCTTATCCATCTACATCTTCGGATCTTGTCCATCAGGTATCGATTTCATTGGAGTTTTTCAGGGTTTTTGTGTTTAGTTTGGTGCATTAACTTGGACAGGTAACAAGCGCAAAATTCTTGATCTACATTCTGGCACACCCGGTGGGACCAACCAAAGTCCCTTATTGGTAAGTTCATCTCTTTTTAGTTTTGAGCTTTGTTCTTTTTCTTCACTGATTTTTATCAGTTCTGCTTGAGCATTTCCTTTCATCGTTTTAATCTTGCTCTTTATGTGAAATTGTTATTTCCTTGAAATTTTTCTAGTTCCTTAAAATAGAAATTTCGTTTCACCATTATCCGGATATATCTTTCTGGATTTTGTTTGGTGTTTGCTTAACCTTTTCTTGCGGAGCACTTTGCTTGTTCGTGGGATTGTTCGAGGGGAAGAGCTCAACAACGCGCTTTTTGAAGTCCACACACCTTGGAGAGCTAAATCTACAGGTATTTCTCTTTTACGGTGTTTTCTCCTTTTTAGGAACTAAAAAATAAAATAAAAAAAATAAAAAAATAAAAAAATTCTTTGTTTGTTGTCTATCACATCCGAACATTTCAATTGTTGGTACTTAAAAAGAATTTAATCGCATTTGGGAAAGAATCTGTTTGACTTGTCTTCATCGAAATCAAACACTTCATTTTTAAGTGCTTAAAAGGAACTCTTTCTTTGTCATTTCTGTTGTATGTTTTTCATCTAGTTTTAATTAGGCTGGAAAATTGATCAAAATCGGTAGTGACACTATTTGATTTTTATTTTTCACCCTTGCACACAAAGCCAAAATCACTAGGTATAAAGCATTTAAACAAAAATTCTTTCCCTGGCCTCGCCTACTTGGAAGTGACATCCAAGAGGAAGAGCCTACGCGGTACTCGGGCCGCGCTATAAATTCACGGAAGTTCTGGTATATATTGGCAAAGCACCCGACTCCCTTATCGCAGCGGTGTGTGAAGTGCGGGGGTAGGCCCCTATATCAAGCCACGTACCGGTCTTTTACTGAAGTGCCTTCGGGACTCCTCACCAAAACACCCCTCAAACCATCCTTAGTTTGGCTATCTGAGTAGTTCCTGTTCTAAAAGGCCCTCCCTAATATTTTCTTTCTTAAAAGCATAAAAACTTAAAAGAGATAATCACCTACGCTGCTTGAATTGTCTGTGCATTAGTTAGGTCAATCTTCTTTTCTGCTTGTTTATGACGGTCATCACTCGGTTACAATCTAGAAGAATGGCTCAATTAGCCCCTTCTTCCTCCGAGATCACCACTAGTGTGGATGTTTCGGCACCCCCCAGGTCTTCCTCGGGACCGCTGTTAATTGGTTCCCCATCCTGGTCATATAATCCTTTCTATCAGGCCAAAGCAACCCCATCACGTCCAGCTTCCCCTAGTCCTTCAGAAATATCATCTGCTTCTGACTCAGAGTATGTTCCTCGCGGGGATCCTGAATTTCAGGTGCTCCTCGATCGCAATCCGGTAGCCCTCATGGACTACCTAGTACACAAGTCTATTCAAATATCTGATCAGGGACCACCAATCCAGCAAGTGTACGATTATTCTCGTGAACCATCCCAGGATTTTGTAGAACAGTTAGCATCATCTCTCTCGCCTCGAGCCACGGAGAAGGGTGGTGCACCTGTGCCTCCTTTTTCTCTTCCACCGACCATATCGACTAGTTCTCAAATAGTCTTACCTATTCCTAACACCATAGTTACCTCGAATATTCCACAACCTACTTCTGAGAGGTCCTCTTCTCTGGCTATAATGAGTGCATCTGTGCACCCGCATATTGCTGTTAATTCATCTATGCCCTCCATCGTGTCCTAGGGTCAGTACCCCTTTATGAGTCAACCCCCTCTGACTAGTCAGTTGGTTCCTGCTTCTCGTCCTCCAGTGGGTCTTTCTTCCAATGTTCCAGCAATAGTGACCTTCGCCCATCCTCTAGCATCGGCGCCCTTAATACCTAATCCGGCAGTAGAAAGCCTCTTTCAGGTCTTGTTCCCCAATATGTCCAATCAAATCGGCACCCATGTTCCTCAATCTATCCCGATTCAGTCAACAAGCATAGGAGTCCACCAATCACAGGCTCCGTCCGTCATCCAACCTTCATTTTCTCAACCACTTATTATCTCACAGCCTGCCTATACACAGGCTCCTTCACAACAAATACCCCATCAGGTGTCACCCAGAACACTGGTTACTCCTCTTATCATCCCATCAATCAACAGATGAATCCCCCGTTGACACCTCAACAACATCCACCATTTGCTTCTTATGTAGGACATGCCAGTATGCCTCCTCCTCAATCTGACGTGGTTCAAATTCTTTTCAAGAAAATCACAGACTTGGAAGCCTCCACCAAAGGGGCTCATCCTTCATACTCCTTTGAAGAAGTATGTAATGAACCCATTCACCCCTCAGTGGCCTTTAAGCCTTATCCTCCCCAATGGGAACTTCCTAAATTTTCAAAATTTCATAGTTGGGAGGACCCTCAACAGCATTTGCGAGCATTCAAACATGCTTGCTACCTCATAGTCCAGGATCAGGAGCTTATGCTCCGTACTTTTCCTATGTCTCTAGCAGGTCCTGCTTTAGACTGGTACAATAACATTCCTCAACATTCCTTGTTTTCTTT
Source organism: Taxus wallichiana var. yunnanensis (assembly GCA_018340775.1). NCBI lineage: Eukaryota > Viridiplantae > Streptophyta > Pinopsida > Cupressales > Taxaceae > Taxus > Taxus wallichiana. The sequence goes on along the minus strand of CM031234.1, from coordinate 664,453,418 downwards.
CTCTCAATTGGCCCAGATGTTTGTTGAAAACTTTTCAATAAATATCGCGCATAAGATCTCGATTACAGATCTTTATAACATTCGTCAATTCGATGATGAGTCTATTGCAGACTTTGTCGCTCGTTGGAGAGGGATAATAAACCAATTGTCTTTCTCCCTTCCTCAATCCCAACAGATCGAGTTGTTTACTCGATCTTGTGCTAATCATATTTCTTCCACTTTAAGGATCCAAACCTTTCATACATTTGAAGAAGCCTTTACGATGGCACGCAAACTTGAATCTCGCGCCATTGAACAAGGGAAGTTAAAACTTCGCTCTAAATCTAAACCAGATTTTTCTCGGTTTACCAAATCAAATCCTTCCACTCCTAAAGACAAGAATCAGGGATCCACCAATGCTATCGTATTAAAAACACCACGAGCCGATACCACTTCTAATCAAACACCACGAAGAGACTCCTCATCTTCTCGAAAAGGGACCTCATCATCTCGATCTTTCACTTCATTGGGGGAATCATATGCTTCTATCCTGAAAAAAATGTTGGAAGTTCACATGATCGAACTTCCTCCCATTAGGAATATTGATGAAAGCCAAGAACGTCCATTCTGGTATAGAGAAAATGACTTCTGTCATTATCATAGAACCAAAGGTCATGACATCGAACGATGTCAGACCTTCAAAAATCTTGTCCAGAAATTCATTGATAAAGGCGAGCTCATTCTGGATAACCCAAATGCTCCCCCAAATCAAGCATCTGGATGTCTTTAAACAACCTTTTCCCAATCATTCCCCGAACCATGATGCTTCAGAGTCTCAAAAACCAAACACTCATACTATCAGCTTCATCTCTACTGAAGAATCTTCTTCTAAAACTAAGCCATCTGCAAACACATCGACCGAATCAGAATCTCCTTCCACTTCGTTAATCGCTGGGATTCCACCATCTTCAGATAGCCCGTCTTTGAATATTCCAACATTGTTAGATACGGATTCACCTCTCTCTGCTTCTTTGTCTGATCTCCGTCCATACCCAAGACCGTATCATCCTCATCTGTGTCATCATCAGACATTCTTTCAATGCTCGAGGAAATTACATCCCTTCGAGTTTCCACCGCAGATACATCTACTTCTGTTTCTCCCATTTTTGCTGTGACTATGCCCCTGGTGAACGTACCTATAATTGTGCCGACTTCGACGGAAGCGTCTTCGATTTTGACTCTTCCTGTCTCCTTTCCTACAGTAGTTTCACCCATAATTACTGCACCAGAAGTAGTCCCCTCGCAAGGAACTGCTTCTTCATCACTCACTTCTTCCATCACTAATGCTACTTTGCCTATTAAGGGAAATCTAAAGAAGTAGCACCAACACCTATACGCTCGGTTCCTGAACTTAGACCGAGACAACCGGAATCTAACGTTGCGCCATCAGTACCTCCCCATTTGCTTCCCCGAAAAGGTTACAATCACCTTATGCGGTTGAAATTGTCACCATCCCTGAAAAAGGAAAGCCCATATTTCGAACCATCAAGACTCTTGGTGCTTTCCCACAAAAATCTCTCTCTGCGCCTCATAAAAGATTGGATTTGTCCTGAGAAGGCGTCTTCTTCTACACACTTATCAAAACCATCATCTTCTTCTACAACACATTCTTCACCAGCACCTCGAAAAGTGGACTTACCTACTAAAAGGACGTCACCTCTTTTATCAGAATCATCATCTTCATTACCAAAAGCCAGGGCACCCTATGTTCCTCCGATTACACCTACTTTGGAAGCTTCTCCCTCATCTAAATCGACATCATCTAAATCATCATTAGTTTCGACCAAGCAACCTCCCTTATCTCTTGAAGACCACAACACTTGTCACATCTCCATCATCTTCAAAATCTATTTTAGGGGCTCCCCCTCCACCAAAATCAATCATGTCTCACTTACTTCCATCTCAAGTGCCCAAGGCTGCTCCTCCAGATGTCCAAAAAAATAAGATGATCCCTAAAAAGACTGTCAAACCTAACATGCAGGTTCTTTTACCTCGGCAGTCTGTTAAAGTAAAAGAGGCGCCTTCATCATCTCTGTCCTCATCTTCGTCTACCGGGTTCTACACCGAAATCCTTCGCCAACTTATCCAATCTTCATCCATATCTCTTCCTCCGATTAAACCCTATAACCCTAAAGGAGTTAAACCTACCTGGTTTAACTCTGATTTGATTTGTGCTTACCACCGTACCCCGGGTCATGATACTGAGGGATGTAAAGCTCTTCAATCTGTCGTCAACAACCTTTTGGAAGAAAGTGATCTTTTGCTGGAGGAGGAGAAACAAGCACCTCCTGTCATCTTAGCTCCATCTGAACCCCAACGATCTACTCAGGCCTCTACTTCTAGTGATTACACTCCAAATGATCTTCCACCTTCTCAAATCGACACAATTCATATCGCCACTAGAACCCAACAGTATGATAATCCATCCTCATCTACAACATCTCGACCACGGGTTGTCATTTCTGCAGCCCCGAAGGAGTTCCTCCTTCCTCATTAGCCCCAAGACCTCGGGTCTCTATTCGTGCTGCACCTCGGGCTCAAATTCCCGTGTCAGTTGAGGAGAGTGTTATGAAACAACTCACCCAGGCTCCGGTCAAAATGTCTCTTTTTGACCTCATTCAATCCTCTCCGCAACATCGCCAGGCTCTGATTGATAATCTGCATCGCATCGCAGTGAATTCAGATGAGCCCCAGCCTTTCGAGATGATTGTTGGATTGAATAGACCATCAACCGCCATTTCTTTTGAAGATTCGGAAATTCCTTCCCTTTCTTCCGAGGATTTGGAGGCTCCCCTCTTTATCACAGTCCAAATCGACAACACTACATTAAAACGCATTATGATCGACAGTGGTGCTGCACTCAACGTCATCTCCTCGCACACATTCGAGCAACTTAAGTTACCAAAGAACGTAGTGTCACCCCCGCCTTTTCCCTTCGATCATTTAACGATCAGCTAGCAGTTACTTTAGGAACTGTGGTCTTACCCATTCGAGTAGGTAAGAAGCTGCTTCACGAACTCTTCTACATTGTTGAAGGGAAATTCCACTATAATATGATCCTCGGACGCTCCTGGATTCGCGCAATGCATTGTGTCCCATCCACCCTCCATCGATGCTTAAAATATCAATATGAGGGCAAAATCTATACTCATCCAGGAGATCCTTTTCCTTCCGCGCAATGCGACATGACCACAGGGTCTGCCCCTCTAAAGGAAAATGCCTGTTCTCCTGACGGGGCCTCATCTTCTTCCATACCTGCAACCAAACTACCGGATGTACAAAATTTAGAAGAGACATTGCAGCGTTTCTCACTAGGAGAGCTTCCTCTCCTTTCTTTTGACAACCATCTTAAACCTAGTGAGTATGGTAGACCAGACAAACAACCTGAATATCAGCCAGGTCTTGGTCGCATCGTCACCATTGGTCTGCCCAATCAACAGACTAATTTCATTTACGGTGGTCTTGACACGCCTCACTATCACCCGGATTCTCCTCCTAGGACCAAACCTTATTTAACAGGGTTCGATTGTCTACAGAATCCCACATTTGCAAAAACTTATTTATATCGATGCGCGTGGAAGGGCTTTGGCTTAGGAAAATATGAACAAGGTGTGCATGACCTCGTCCATTCCAACTCTCAAGCCACATCAAAAATTTGGTTTAGGATTTAAACCTCTTTCAAAAGCCACCATCACTGTTCTCGATGAGCCTCTTCCTATTGAGGAACCATCTTCTCCCGCTAAGTCAGAAGCATCACTCGATGTGGACGATGCCATTTCCATCCCGTCTAACTTTTTTTTTTTTTTTATCAATACCATTTCCTTAGGGCCGCTAGCCTATAAGACTAATGACAGGTCCACTTCCATACCGTTAATCTTCCCTGAAATAGTTGGAGACGACTCTCCTACTATCAACACTATCCACTGTGCGGATGATGATTCTGTCCTCACCTATCTGGGGGCAGAGGATTCCTATCTTCCTAAAACCATTCCTTCTGACACGTCTACGCTTCTCAACGAAGCCACTGTCGACCTTAATATAGGGACTTCTAAAGACCCTCGCATCATTAAGGTCGGCCAGTCTCTTAATCCACAGGAATTAGGAGACTTTACCACTTTTCTTTCCAACCATCGTCAAGCTTTTGCTTGGGCATATGAGGATATGCCAGGACTCGATCCCGATATTGTGGTCCACAATATCGTTACTCTTCCCAACATCAAACCAGTTAAACAAAAATTACGTAAAATGCACCCTAGAGTAGCCCTTCTTGTTAAAGAAGAATTGCAGCGCTTGCTCTCGGCTAACTTCATCCAACCCATCGATTATCCACAATGGGTTTCCAATGTAGTACCAGTAACTAAAGCTACTGGGAAAATTTGAATTTGTACCGACTTCCGGGATCTTAATCTTGCTTGTCCAAAAGATGATTTTCCTCTACCTAATATCGACCAACTCGTGGATTTAACTGCGGGTCATGAGATGCTTTCTCTTATGGATGGTTTCTCTGGGTATAATCAAATTCTCATCGCACTAGAAGACCAACATAAGACTTCTTTCATAACTCCTTGGGGGACCTTTTGTTATCGTGTCATGCCTTTCGGTCTTAAGAACGTAGGAGCAACCTATCAGTGAGCAATGACCTACATCTTCCATGATCTCTTACACAAAACTGTGGAAGATTACGTCGACGATCTCCTCGGTAAATCCAAACGTCGTCAGGATCATCTTTTCATTCTTGCACCTCTCTTTGAGAGGCTTATTCGCTTTTGTCTTCGTCTAAATCCATCTAAGTGCGTGTTTGGCGTTCTCACTGGTAAACTTTTAGGTTTTATCATTTCCATTAGGGGTATTGAAGTAGACCCCACAAAAATAAAAGCTATCCTTGAGATGCCTCCCCCTTCTAACTTAAAGCAACTCCGCAGTCTCCAAGGACGTCTTCAATCAGTGCGTCATTTTATCTCACAATTGTCGGACCGTTGTCAACCTTTTCATCATCTCCTCCGTAAGAATGTTCATTTTGAATGGGATGAACATTGCCAAAAGGCCTTCGATGATCTCAAAGCTTATCTTCTTTCTCCACCTGTGCTTACACCTCCACGCGAGGGGGAGCCTTTCTATCTTTATATCTCTGTGACTGACCATGCTCTGGGAGCCATGATCTCGCATCGGGATGCTTGCGGTAAAGAACAAGCTGTCTATTACATCAGTCGCACCCTCCATGAGTATGAAACACGTTATTCCAAAGCTGAAAAGCTGTGTTGTGCTCTCTTCTTCGCAACTTCTAAGCTTCGTCATTACCTCCTTAATCACAAAACTTACATTGTCACAAGTGTCAATCCACTCAAGACAATTCATGCGAAGCCTTATCACAATGATCGTATCACTCGTTGGCTCATGCTTATGACTGAATTTGATCTCGAGTTTATCCCGCAAAAGTCTATCAAGGGTCAGGTCATTGCAGATCAATTAGCTGATGCTCCTCTCTCCAGGACACTCAAGTCCCCCTTGCTCGATTCCCCGATGAATATATCCAACAAATTGATTTTGGTCTGTCTCCATTTAAAGTAAAGCTCTTCTTTGATGGATCCAAATGCCAGCAAGGGGGAGGTGCGGGTTTCGTGATGATTCCTCCTTGGGGTACGCCTATCCCAGTCACACACAAATTGAACTTTGAGTGCACCAATAATATGGCTGAATATGAAGCTCTTGTCTTGGGTCTTCAAAATGCCATTAATCTCGGCGCTCGTCATATTGACATCTTTGGTGATTCTGAACTCATCGTTAATCAAGTCACGGGTGTCTATCAATGCAAGAATGATATCCTTCAAAAATATCATGATATCGTTCTCGTTCAACTCCAATCTTTCGATAAATTCACTATCCAAGCTATTCCTCGCACTGCGAATCGATTCGCAGATACAATGGCTTCGTTAGCCTCACTTATCCCACCTTTTACCGAGGACTCGCGACTTTATGTGGCTGTGCAACGATTAGATCAACCATCTCATCTTAGGCAACTAACTTCAATCCATGCTGTCACAACCCATACTCAGGATGAGTGGTATCAATAGATCGTTGATTATCTATCTCATTCGGTGCTTCCTCCAGATCTGACTTCCAATGGTAGAAGATCTTTTATCCTACGCGCTAATCGCTATACTATTCTAGGAGGGATCCTCTACAAACGCGGCTTTGATGGTATTTTGCTTCGGTGCCTCAAAACCCTTGAATCATCTAAAGCTATCCAGGAGGTCCATGACGGTATCTGTGGTGGACATTTTAGTGGCTTGGCCGTAGCTAAACGCATCTTACGTTTGGGATATTATTGGCCTTCTCTTAATCGAGATTGTTGTGAATACACTAAGAAATGCGTCAAGTGTCAACAACATTCCAATCTCACACATATCCCTAGTCAAGCTTTACAACCTACAGTGGATTTGTGGCCTTTTTCACAATGGGGTCTTGATCTCATTGGTCTCATCAATCCCCGTTCTTCACAGCGTCATCATTCTATCATTACTGCCACTGAATACTTTACTAAGTGGGTGGAAGCTATCCCTCTTTCTTCAACAAAAGCTAAACCCATAGTTGATTTTGTCTATCAACACATCATTTGTCGCTTTGGTGTTCCACACAAACTCATCACAGATAACGGTAAGTCTTTCAAGAACGTTGATTTGCAGAACCTCTGCGACGCTTTCAATATCAAACTCAGCTTTTCTTCTCCATACTATCCTCAAGCTAATGGTAGGCCGAAGCTTCCAATAAAACTTTGCGTAATATCCTCGCAAAGGTAACTAGTCGAGCTGGTAGGGATTGGCATTTACATATCCCTTTTGCTCTCTGGGCTTATCGGACTAGCATTCGTACTCCTACTGGTGCTACTCCCTTCTCTCTCATCTATGGGTCTGAGGCTGTTCTTCCTTTGGAAGTCCAAATCCCATCTCTCCGTGTTTCTCTTAGAGAATTTGTCTCTGATGAGGACTATCGTCAAAATCGTCTAGCACAACTTGAATTATTAGATGAGCGGCGTCTCAACGCTCTTGAACATCATCAAGTCTATCTTGAGCGTGTCAAACGTGCTTATAACAAGCACTTGCAGCACCGTGACTTCAAAATTGGTGATCTTGTTCTTAAAGAAAATCAAAATGTCACTACACTCGAAAGGAGTCAGCGTGGTAAGTTTGCTCCCAACTGGATGGGTCCGTACGTTATCACCCATAAATATGGGTCTGGGGCTTATCGTCTATCTTCCATGGATGGTATACCCGAAGTGGAACCTCTTAATGCCTTGCATCTACGGCCCTTCTACTGTTAAAATCTATCTTACACAAATCTAGTCGCAAGACAGATCTTTCATCCATCTAACAACCAGTCATATACTTTCATGGTGATTCGAAATTATGTGGTTCTCCACCTATTGTCTTTTTACCTTAAATATGAGTATCGCGGCTCTACTCATAGCATTTTTCTTATGGATATGTTTCTCCTCATGGTAGGAACACCTTAATCACTGTTTCATTTGTCCCAAGTGCTTATCTTAATCGGATCTACTCGGGGCATGAGTGTATGCTCTTTATACGTTTTCTTCCCCTCTATCTGATCTATCTAGGTCTAAACTCAGCTTCTTCCAAAAAGCTTTTCAAAAAAAAAAAAAAAAAAAAAAAAAAGAGGATAGACTGATCCCTTGAAGGACAACTACCCATACAATCAAATAAATCAAAAGATATAGACCATGCCCTCGAAGGATGGCTATCATTAAAATTCAAAATACAGACCGCTCCCTTGAAGGACGGTTGTTTCTCAAAGAAATACTCAAGGCTTCTTGCATTGATCAGCCTTTCAGTCAGTTTATACATTTTTTTAGCATCACTGAAAGACTTCCCGTATTGATCAGTCTTTCCATATCGAGCAAACTTCCCGCATTGATCGATTTTGCTTTTTACGCGTAAATCATGAAGCTGAGATATAAGACCTTTTGTCGATCATATGGAGAATCCTATTTTCCCAGTATGGACATGTATTTTGTCCCTTGTAAATTTCGACAAGATACCTACTTACTGCTCCTTCCGTTTCCCTCCTAAATCTGGTTTGCGGCTAGTTAGTGTCAGGTTTATTTTAACCTCATATAGGGCCTTGCATGCATGATCTTTTGATTTCCTATCCAGATTCTATTTATGGTCGGTTGGGAGTCCAGCTTATCATTTTTTTTCTTATCTGGGTATATTTCCTTTATTTCTAGTCAAGGTCATTTTCATTACATCCTTGGCTCTCGCAAAGAGTATTCCCCATTATTCTTTGTTATTCATCCAGTTAAATTGACATTTCACATGTTAATTTAATCAAAATTTATCATCTATCTAATTTCATCTTATCTATCAAAGCATGTATTGTCAACACATGTGGATCTGTCTATCTATTTTCATATTTTCATCAAAATTAAATTAACATCATCAAATCATACATCCAAGTTAATCTACATCTATCTATATCCATTTTTCATCAAAATTAAATCCATACATCAATCACATCTATCCATCAAAACATCAAAAAAACTTGTACATCCAAGTTACACTACATCTATCTATATCCATTTTTCATCAAAATTAAATCCATACATCAATCACATCTATCCATCTATCCATCAAAATATCTAAAAATATGTACGTCCAAGTTACACTACACATCTATCTATATCATTTTTCATCAAAATTAAATCCATACATCAATCACATCTATCCATCTATCCATCAAAACATCTAAAAAACTTGTACATCCAAGTTACACTACATCTATCTATATCCATTTTTCATCAAAATTAAATCCATACATCAATCACATCTATCCATCTATCCATCAAAATATCTAAAAATATGTACGTCCAAGTTACACTACACCTATCTATATCTATTTTTCATCAAAATTAAATCCACATATCAATCACATCAATTTACATCACGTCTATCTATCCTCTATGTCTATGTTCATCCAATCACATCTATTTATCATCTCTCAGCATATGTCGATATCCATCACAATTACGCTACATCTATCCATGTATATCAAAATTAAAAATAGGAGAACAATCATATGACAAAGGAAATAATGAATCTATATATATACATGAGTGTCTGTACAACAAAAAATGGGTGGCTCTCAATCAAGCCATCTATACAATGCCTTCCAATCGAGGCTACATCACTACACTGATACAAAATATATCAATCCCTATATCGTAAAATCTGATGCGTGGAGGACACTATCTCCTCCACCCTCCTCTGGACCAGGCTGTCTCTCCTGGCCGCCGCCTATCGAGCTAGACGCACACCTACCTGCTGGAGGCCTCTGCCCACCTCGGTCTCTCCCGGTGCTCCCTCCCCCTGATGCCCCGCTCGTTGTGGCATCGCGTTGATCTCCTCCTCGCCCCGTACCGAGGCACATCTGGGGCATGCTGCGCTAGGGCATCCTCGTAGTATCTCACCTCAGCGAGGAGAGACTGATATGTGCTCAAGCTCACAGTACCAGGTGCTCGTAATGGTGCTGCTGGTGCTGCTGGGGCTGCTGGTGCTGCTGGTGGTGCTCCTCCTATGGTCGTGCCCTGTGTACCAGACTCTGACATGGTACCTGTCTCCCCATATTTGGCCCTGAGGGCCTCCCTATGTCGAAGGTAGCGATCCCTCTGCTGGATCGTTGTATCTCGCTCCTGGCGAGTGGTGTCTCTCTCCAAAATCAGGGCATCCCTCTCCTCTGTCAGAGCTCTGATCTCCTCGAGAGCCACCTGGTGTGTCTGCGTCAGGGTGGCGTGCTCTCCCTCCAGTCTCTCCAGCACCGTAGCCATATCCTCCTCGTCGGCATCTATAGATGCCGGGAGAGGTGTCGTGGTAGCTCTGTCGCATACCATGCAGCATAACCATCACCTACTCCGGCATCATCATCACTGTCTGTGGAGGGTGGGGCCTCTCTCAATGGATCTGCCGGGATCAAAATCGGTAGATCAGTCTCTCTGCTATCTCACCTATAAGGCCTGTAAGTAGTCGGCACTGTCTGCACTAGGCCGAACTGTCTCAATACCCGCATAAACGGGACGCGCTCCCACATATCAGGCCTGCGACCCCTAACCACCCTGCTCCGTCTCAATGCCACCAAGTGAGCATCCTGACCAGCCCATGTCGGAAATACCCGATATGGTCTCCAGATGACCTGATCCGGTGTCAGCGTCCTGAAACGCTCAGTATACCAATCCGCCGATCTCCCTATATCTCCAGAGGCCATATCGGCCCGCCATCGCCGGAATCCATAATCAATAGCTCCCACTGCTGCTGGCATCCAAGGAAGCCCGGATGGCCTGATCACTGCTATATGCTCATATGCCCAGCAATGGAGCACAAAACTAACATCGATACCTGTCCTCCGGCCAGTGGTATACATCCATAGCTCATGATATATCTGAGCTATCAAAGCATCAACAAAAAAACAAAACACTGTCTGAACTGCAGGATGTCGCAAACGCAATCTAATAATAATAGTGGGAATCTCCCGCCTCCTGAATCTGGCAGAGCAAAATAGGATATCGCCATCTGAATCAAAACTATCCATCTGCTCTGGGACTATCCTGTCTATCTGCGAGGCTATCCGCACTGCCCCGGACACTATCTCTGAATCATCTGCCCTATCTCCATACAATCGAACTAGGGCCCTCTGCTGCTGCTCTCGTGGTGTAATCTCTATCGGGTCCCCAGTGATCGGCAGTCTCAAAATCCTATATATATCCTCATGGGTGATGGTCATCTCACCCGTCCTGAACCAAAAAGTGCACGTCTGGCTATCCCATCGTCGCACTAGTGCTCGCATCAACTCTACATCTCGCGGCACTCGTCTGTAGTACCTAAAGCCCCCGAGCCCGGCTAACTCTAAATGCCGCCAATCTGCGTCAGTCACGTCAGGGAGAATAGTCTCTAGTAACTCGGGAATAGCATCCCTCATGTGTAGAACCTCTCGTGCCTGCATCCACGACATCAAGAGCAATATTAGCCTCATATTTACCCAAATCCGAACATCAAAACAAAATTTTTAAAAATCTATTCACAAGTCTATATAATCGGCGTCGATTAAATACAATCGGCGTCGTTTATTTTTAGTCGACGCCGATTAATATCAATCGGCGCCGCTTACATAACATCGGCGTCGATTATACCAATCGGCGCCGATTGCTAGGCCGGATGTAAAAAAACACCCTGGCCTCCCACCGGCAAAAAAAAAAAATATATATATATATATATAATAATAAAATAAGTACCACGGGTTCAAGAAGAACCACTTACCCCAGGTCGTGTCCTCCTCCGCTTCTGACCGCTTCCAGAGGCTTCCATGGTGCTCAAATCCAATTTTTGACTCTCTCTGAATCGATCGTCACGATGTAAATAAATCGTTCACGTTTTCCGTTCACATATTTATATGTGCTTTGAACGGTCGGCGCCGACTATTTTGGGTCGGCGCCGTTTATTTAGATCGGCGCCGATTAGTATAATCGCCGCCGATTTTCCATATCTCTTTGCCATAGTGTTGATGCTTGGCTTATTTATCTGGTCATTATTGTGTAGCTGAATGTTGCCTTTTGGCACATATTTTCGATATCACCGTCCATTTCGAGTTTGTTCCCTTTGCATGGGGCACTCGTACTTTTTGGCAACTTAGAGTTAACGGGTCTATAGGCACTAACGTCGTCTGCTTTGCAGACCGTCTGGTTGTCCCTACCAATGTGTCTCTCTTTAGATGCTAACTATTTTGCAGCCCTCCTTACACTCATGGGTCTGTAGGTACTAACGTCGTCTCATGAGGAGACCGTCTAGTCTGCCCTACCAATGTGAGTTCCTTAGGTTGCTGCCTCTTTATTCATGTTTGTACATCATCAATGATCAGATCTACTCCAGACATCCAGCTGGGGCATCCCGCGTTTTCATCTACCTTTTTTCAAACTTGGGATCGTTTGTTCTATCACCCATCCCATCCCTAGTTTGAGGGGGATCACATCATCACTTTTTCTTCCCTTCTTCCATCTCCTTGTTTTTGTCTCATAACCTTGCTTATCGCAAGTTACTTGACAAAAAGGGGCAAAATGTAGACACCTAAAATTGATTATCCAATTTGGTGTCCCTCGTGTGCGTTTGCTCTCTCAGGTAACCTGGGGCACGTTTATATCACCACTATCCCCTTGGGATATTATTCGATTTGTGATTTAAACACCTATCCTAAGTTTAATTCACCCCATTATGTTTTACCCGTGAGTAATTAAATATTAACTATTTAATTACACCTCTTCACATGTATCCTAACCACTTATCTACCCCATATTTATCCTATCCATGTATCACCCCTATTTCTCCTCCTCCCAAAGTGGGATATTTCCCGTATTTGAGGTGGAGGGATAACTCTTATCTTTCCAGAAATCGTTCATTTTGGCCGTCTCGGGAGTCTGTTCCGTGATCGGCGCCGACCGGTACTCGGTCGACGCCGATTTTTCGGAGCGGCGCCGATTATAAATGGAAGCCCAGAACTCAGTTCTGGGAGGACAGGAGGAAAAAAAAGAGAGAGAGAGACAGATCGTGACAGAGACGCAGATTGTAAGAGAGAGAACGAGAGATCTTTTAGCATCAAGTGTGAACATTATCTATCGAATGAGAGCGGATCTTGTCCAAATCAATCCCTGAGAGGAGCACCGTTACTCTGCTCTTATCACATCAATATCACATCTCCATTGATTTTTTGGTGACTCTGTTCCTGCACCCAACACGGGTGGAGTCTTGCTAGTATCTCTCCGGCTTCCGCAGATCCAGCAGACGTTGACGATCTGGCCTTCGCTTTCCGATTTCAAATCTTCTCGCACTTTGTCTCGGATCGATCGACGCCGATCTACATCGATCGACGCCGATCGCATCGCCGACGCCGATTTTCGATCGGTCGCGCCGATTCTACCTAATCGCCGATCCGATTCCTGCGAGACAGGTAAAAGACACGCAAGTAACACAAATCCAGCTTTGTTTTTCACAGTTCCCTATTTTCTGTTGCTTTTACTCTGCTGTTTAGATTTGTTTATTACTTTGATCAGAAAATCTAGTCTTGTACGTACATCTTTTATCATGTATACTTCTTTACTTAATTGAAAACGTGGACTGACATCCGCCGAGGGAGCCTATCGCTTCCCGGATCCGCTTCTCGGGTAGTCCACCTAAATATCTTTTAACGTGGTCTTTTTCTGTCAAGCATCGGTGTCTCGCAGGTTACTTGGATCTACTGTGCAAAATTGCTCGTGTGCGCCCGTCTTATCTACATCGGCTTCCTCATCCATCTACATCTTCGGATCTTGTCCATCAAATATATTAGTAGTATCGATTTCATTGGAGTTTTTCGGAGGGTTTTGTGTTTAGTTTGGTGCATTAACAACAATATTGTATTACGATGTTCTGATGGAATCGAAGATGATGATGATGTGCTTTATCTAGTTTATAGAAGTGATAACAAAGTGTTCATCAGCCGTTACCATGGATTTATTGGTATCAAGAAGAATATTGTAATACAAATAAAGGGTGGGGACCATCTTGCAATGAACATATGATTAGTTAGCAACTTTGGGAATCTCACCAAAAGGGTTAGACCAACCTATAAGAATAGAATCCCAACGAACAATAAGTTTTCCTACACCTAAAAAAGGTAATAGGTGTACTTAAAAGGCCACCACAACTCTAATAAATATCTCATTTGTTATTAGTAGTTATTCTCTTGAAAAAATCCCTACTACCAAGGTTATGTCTTCTACAGTGAAAGTATCTGAAGTTATTGATGTTAGTGCTTCTCTGGTTGTATCACAAGGTTTTCGACTTTATCTTTCACTACCATTATCACCATCCTCACTCTATGACCTCTATAATTTTCTACTACTCTCTCGCTCATCTCTTCTTTTCCATATCCATCTATGGCCCATGTTTTCTCATCCCATCCCATTCTCTTAGTTTGAGATATGATTGGGTCTCCACTTTCTACTCCATTTTCTCAACAATTTAAATTTCCTTCCATTTCCATTTCTAGTATTGTTTCATCTGCTCTTGAATCTATTTTAACTCCTGCACCATCTATCATTACCACTTCTATTTGACCTAGTGCTCCAATTTCAGCTATGACCATGCCACTTTCATTTTTATCTTCTATAATTAAATGGATATATCGCCAAACCCCTAAGAAAAATAAGAAGGTTCCACTTGTAGATGTGATTGATCTAAGTGTGTTAGAACCCACTCCTAAAAGGTAGGCCAAATGGCCAAATATTGTTTTTAACTTATCAGTAAGCCATTTAGGAGAAATGTACATGGAGATAACCACCCATTGAAGGAAAAACCAAAGAAACCATTATTACAACAGATTATCAAATATCTAGGTTTTCATTAGGAAAGGCAACACATGAGAGTGCAAAACATGATGTTCAAATGGTCCTTGGTAATTTTTTAGAAAGGTATGACAAGGATAAGGCTTATAAGGATGACTTAAAATAAAAGGTTCAATAACTCACTACTCTTTTTAATAAAGTCACACAACCTATTCCAACCATGGATCCTTCAACTACAACTACTCTAACTATCTCTTCCTGTATTGATGATATCTCATATCATGAAATTGAGAAGATAGGTCAGAAGGGATGATCAGTGGATGGGTGGATTGAGTGTATGCTCCAGGATACCAACCCTTTAATAAAAATAGTTGTGGAACTATATAATGATTTACAGATGGAGAAATTTTCTATTCGAAAGCTAGATGAAATCCTCTATGAGGATATTAATAATTTGAACCTGAATTTGACTACTTGGGAGGAAATTAGAGATATGAATCTAGATCTACTTCTCCAGGAGGGTGTAATTGATAATGTCTCTAAGTTTTTGAGTATCAAAAGGCCATGGAATTCATATCTCAGGTGTTGCAGGATTTAATCAAGAAATTAGAGGATAAACGTGTTGAAATAGTGGATGGACTAAGTGACATTTCAGAAGAATTTGATAACATCAACTGTAAATTCTTCAACAAGAATATTGATTCTCTTCTGATTGATTAGATTAAATCAAGTTTCAAAGGTTTAGTTAAGGAGGATGATGAGGTAACTAAAACTTTCAATATTAATTCAATTCATAGATTAGTTTCATGTCGAATTTCATAAGCCAATGAAGAAGGTGGTGAATTTTTTTAAAAGATTTCATTCAAGGTTGTAAGAGAGGTTGATATAACATATGTTGTGAATCATTATGCATGTGGGCTAGAGGAAGAAGAGATACAAGGAATTATCAAATGTTTCATTGATTACAAACATCATTTGGCTATGTGGGAAAAGGATCAGGAGAAACCTGAACAAGAAACAGATGTTGCAAGTCCTAGCTAAGCTTGGTGGCCATTGTTGGAATGGCTCCAAAGCTCTGAGTTAGTCAAAGTTACAGGGTTGAATTGGTCAAACCTATGCAACAAATTTGCTATATTTATGGGAGCATGTTCCCTTGAACTTAATTACACTCTATTTTTAGTAACTAGTTAGTTAAATGTTCAAATTCAGTAACTCAACCTATTGAAATTATAAATAGTTATATGAATTAATTTTTAAAGAGACTTTTAGATCATTTGGGAAGTTACTCTTCAAATCTTGGAAGAGTGCTTTAGATACTTTGATTCTTTTAGTTATATTTAGAAAATATTTTTCCATGAAATATCTGGTTTATTGTGTTAATCATTTTTCAATTTAGAGCTTGTGAATGATTAATTCCTTGATGTGATTTGTTAACATACCTTTATCTCAGTTATCTTATTTCAATCTATGTCATAAATGATATAGTTACTTTGAATATTATTTGTGGAAAATTTATCTCCTTTTTGTTATAAAGTTACATTATTATTTGCAATCATGGATGGAGGAAGATTGCAAGACATGTGCATATCATATATTGTTGTGAGGAGTTGATTTTGCATTTAAGTAGGTCTATATATTAAATATACTTGGTACATCACCTTATTTTTCTTTTGTTTATCTCTGACTTTAAGCCCATAAATTGAGTAGATTAGAGTTATTTTCAAATGTTTTAGCCTTGCATATTGATCTTAAATCAATTTCTCCAAGTCTCAAAGGAATTCGACCTTCTCTAGAGGTTCATCCCAAGGCGAAAATGTCCCACACCTTGGGGATGTTCAAAAATTACATGGGATCACTCAGAGATTCAACAGTGCACAATCTACATGACAACATTTCATATAGCATATATCCTTTGGATGTGACCCGGTTTGATAAATAATTAACTAAAATAAAGGAACAATGACCCTTGTCACTTTTTTGTGTTGTTTTTGAGATTGTAGATCAATAGGTATTCATTGAGATAGGGTGTTATGGGAATCTTTGTAAGTTTATATATAATAATTTTGATTCCTTACTTATTCTAATGATTCATGCAATTCTAATTTAAATCAAGTATATCATTTGAGCTTCTTTAAGTAAGTCAAACTCGAAAAATTTCACAAACTCTTAATTTAGGGAAGTATTGATCTAATAATGCCTTTAGAAATTCAATAGTTTAATCTAGGATTTCAAAATCATTTCCTTATTTCATGTGTATGGTTAGTGATTCAAAAGGAATATTTGTTAAAAAAATACCCCTAGAATCAAAATCAAACCATAACTTCAATATTTGAGGCTAAACTACAAGAATATATGGAAGGAGCAGAAAATGTAGTTCCTACATAGTAAATAACTTTCACCTATCCCATTATGATAGACAATAAGGATTCAGATACTATGAAGAATATATCTCCATAAATATTTCCTACCATTAGGGGGTAGATTTAGAAGAACCCGATCAATTTTTTAATTTGAGTTTAAGTTCCTTTATCATACTTATGATTACACTATAAATAACTAGAATTTAATATTGTTTATTTCAACACTTTAGACACCTAAATTTGGTATCTATGTTTTTCACCTATGTGTGCACATTTTATTCAGCTCTCTTAGTTTAATTTAAATTCCCATTTATCTCTTCCATATCAATATTTATTAAAATTAATTAATTAATTAATGTCAATACCCATCACTTTCCCTTAATATACTTCCTATTTAGTAACCCTACACTTTTTCTAACCTATCTCCACTACCAAATCACCTACACCTCATCCCTAAACATCATCTTCCCACTTAATGCTTCAAAGCATCTCGACCAAATCTTAACAAAGCCAAAATTGCACCAAAAGCGAGAAAAATCCTCCGATTGGGGAAATTTTCCGTAATCGACAATGACCTATCCCAGTCATTGTTGACCCTATAAAGCTAATTTCATTCTTTCTATTCTTGAATCAAATGCATGGAAATCCAAGCCTTCTTATGACCTAAGAATTCTTCCTCATGCCTGAGCATTCTTGAGACATCTACTGCACCTTCTAAGCATCCCTTTGACATGATTGTATTGTTCATGATCATCCTTTGTGAGATCTCTTATCATGGTTATCTGGATTTTGGTATATCTATCACATTATTGCATATTATTTGTTCCTAACCTTTTACAGGTACAAATCATCTTTTACAATATCCAGAGAACACTCAAGCAGACTTCTCCTATAGCTCCTTTAATCGCATGTTACCATATCCATCTTTTATCCTTGGATTTATACTCCTCTAATATAAGTTTCGCCAATTTCTCCCGGTCTCCGTCGACTAGGGCTATGTTCATCTAATAATTTGTCTAAATCCTTCATTCCTATCCTTTTCCTACCTTTTTCTTTTGTTCTTTCTCAAGATCCTCTTACGTAACTTATAGACCTTTATTAGCTTCCATATTGCATCTAGACCTTACAGCCTACATATTTTATCTACAAGTTTAGATCAATCCTCTTAGGTCGTCTTCGATGTGCCTATACATAGTCTCAATCGCCATCGACCTGCACCGGTACATCTTATTTTAAATTTATTTCAATCAAATCATATTTAAATTAGTTTTAATCATTTTCCATATTCAATGTTGTTGTTTCTCGCATGTTATCTAAAGTATCTCGCTTTATTTCATTCTTTTTAAATAGTGGGGATTGACAACCGCAAGAGGAAGTTGAAAGATTCTTGGATCCGACATTGTCTGTAGCCCCTACATAAATATCTCTAATCAATATCATTTTTAGTATTATTTGGAGTTTTCATTTGATTTACGTGAGAAAAATCCATCATCATCTTGTGCCCATATCACATCACATCTGAGGTAACATAAACCCTCCAACATTTCTAAGTTTGCTAGTTTCTTCAAGTAGCTAGTGCATTAACCTCATTAAGAATGAGAAACTTGGTAAATATTCCTAGCACAAATGCCAGTGGTGCCACTTGTTTAGGTGATCTCTTACATCTATTGCTTTTTTCTTTTCTTTTTTTGTCTTCCACTAACACTGTAGTGTGAGGATCCACTTTATTTCTTGCTCATGTTGGGTTTGAGGCCTTGATTTCTCATCGCTCAAAAGTTTATATAAATAGGAAAACAAATTTCCATGTTTTCCTCATTTTTCCCTATTTTCTCCTTTTTACATTGTAATTTTCCGTTCTTGTCTGTGTCCTCATCAAATATCACACTTCATTTTGGGTTTAAAAATAACACTCTTTCTACATCCTGCTTGATCACATAGTCTAAATAGGGGTTTAACCTTCTGCATCACATATTTTATCACACATGACCTAAAACTCACAAACCAAATCATACATCAAAACACTTCTCTTCCCGGTATACTGATTGGGATTTGATCACCCAACAGGAAGCCACCTCATACATTCCCTAGCCATAACTTACCTAAAACTAGACACAATTTTCTTTCTCCTAGGTCCTTCATTATCCATCTCCCTTTTATTTATTTTTTCTTAATCAAAACATAAAAGGAATTATTTTCTTGACTTGTCTGTTTAAAATGGAATCAAACTTCTCCTTGAGTAGTTCTCAACAATCCACCATGACCCCATCTAAACCCTTGGTTTCTTCTAGACCTTCTTCTAACCCCATCTATGACTACCTCCTCAAAGGACCCTCTACTTCTCAACCATGCCAACTAGTAGATTCCACTCCTTCCCTGCCATCTTCTATCATCTCTGCTTCACCTAGTGTCACTATTCCTATCTAGCCTATTGACCTTCCTGTCTCTCCCACATCAGATCTTCCTATTTAATCCCCATCATCTTATCATGATCTTGCTTCTCCCCATCATATATCTCCCCAACCAATCCAATATTCACCACCTAATATATTTAGACAACCCTTTCCTAATCCACCACCAGAAAATTCATCTTCGCCCTCTACACTATATCAATTCAATCCCTTTTCAATCAACACCATACAAATCAGACATCTTCCCCACATCTATTTTACCACCTTCATCATATACCCCTATCTTAGATATTGTGCCTACCACCCCTTTAAGGGCTATCCTCACATCCACTATACCCATGATCACCTTACCTACCTCCTTAACTTCCACCGCCTCTCTTTCATCTACATCCAGTCCTACTCTTACCACATCCGCATCAACCTTGACTACACCCACCTCTCTATCCACACCTATCATGCCTAAACCATTGACCACATCTCTTCTAAGCACACCCATCACTACCCTTATATCTACTACATCCACAAATCCACCCATGTATACCTTGACATCCTTGTCACATATTTCCTTGCCCATGCCTACATCATCTATTTCATCCCAATCTTCTACATCTACCATCCCCACATCTACATCCCCCATCGCATATTCTCAATCCACATCCACATCCATAATGCCTCTTGAGAAAAACACAAAAGGAATTCATACCTCTACTATAGAGCCCCTCATTTCTACATCAATTCATCCACCATCTATATCACCTCCTTCTCACATAGACCTCATCAATCAAATCATCCAAACACCCCTTTCTATTTCTATAGCCACACCTACTCCCATTATTGATTCCACATCCACATCTACCCCATCTACTTCATTAGAATCTATTCCCCCATCCACATCAATTCCACCCTTTCCTATCATACCATCCTTGGAATCCATATCGGTTCCTCTTTTCATGCTCTTGCCTACACCTACCACATCGACCATCGTGACCACATCTCCATTATCCCCCTCTTCTTCCACACCACCTTCATCATTCGAAGAATATTAGAGAGTACTTTAACTTGCTATAGTCATAGGTGACCCTCCTATCTCATCAAAACAATTAGATCCTCCTACATTGAGCCAATCCCCATCTTCCGGCAACAAATCATGAAAAATGACTTCCTCCATCAACCACAACCCCATATTTGGATCCATTGGTAAAAATCATTTTCATTATGACTAAGGAAACTCCTCAACAATCCAAATCCAAAAACCTTAGCACCATCGACAAAAATCTCTTGTGCTTTCATATAGAAATATCGATATTCCCCCAACCAAGATGAAATCAACATAATCCATTCTAAGTTCACATCCTCTAGCTTAGGGCCACGTCCCCCATTATGATTTATCAATCAATTTAAGTCCAAACCATCTCGATTCCCTATTAGGAAAATCTCTTTCATCAAAAACACCTCCACCTATCAGTCCATCCAAGCCTAAATCATCCACCACTACATCCTCTTCTAGACTACCTAGACCTCAAGTAATCCACCTTCATCCTCATAATTCACACCATCTCATAAGACATATCTTGTTGCATATAATGAATCATATGTGGAAGCCCTCAAACATTTGGGGTATAATTGTCATGCTTGGAAACATATAATTTCCCAGTTGCACATTTTCACGACAACAAACTAATAGATGTATGATTGTTGCTCTTGCTAACACCTAATTATAAAATTCCAACTAATGTGTCCTCGGAAATGGTGGAAAAATGATGGGTGTCGTTATTCCCTTCATTTAATCAACTTCTTGTTGATGTCATATTCAAACTTGAGGTGTTTTTAAAGTTATATGCAACAAGAATAATCATTTCAATCTAGTAGTTGACTGTAGTTATTTTTGTATTTTCTAGGGGATATTTTCAATGTCTTAAGGATTTATTGGTAAAAACCTTATTTAAATCATACTATGAAAAACTTTGCTGAAAGGAAACACATTGAAATCTTTGTTGTAAGGAAACACACTTCATGCGGAATGGAAATTTATCACACTTGCATTTGGGAAATAAACACACTTGCTTATAGAAATAAACACACAACTTAGAGTGCTTAGAAATGGTTACAAGAAGATTAAGAATCTATCTATACACTGTAGGAATGAGAATACAAAAGATTTTAACTAGAAGAATTAAAAGTGATACGTAATTAACAAATCTTAACTATTTTCTTACAAAATATAATTACCAAATAGATGAATATCCTGGTCCTTAGGGGAGTGGGCCCTTGTTCCTCCTTGAATCGGGATTTAACAACTTATAATTCTCTCAAACAAGAATGCCTATTTATTGATAAAACATTTGGTATTACAAAACATACTGGATCTGTGTACTTCAATCTGTATTACTTATTCTATATCTATATATATATATATATATATTCTCTATTATATATCTAATGCAGTCCGCTTATATATACATTTACAATCATAGTTGTCTCTACGATTATGATGAAATCAAATCATGCCCAGAATAGATGCTGACTTAGATTGTGGTTGATCGACAATTGTAAGATAACTATCCCTGGATCTACGATTAGAAATCTTCTCATCCTTTCCTGATTGAAAGGGTCGTTGATGCTAAATCACCGGATGTGGTTAGAATAGATAAAATTCCATCGGTTCCGGAACTTCAGAGAAGTTCTAGAACCATAGGAAATCATTAAAGATCAAAACCATTGAGAGTTTCGGAGCTATACTCAGGAGTTCTGAAACTAAGTTTGAAATTTTCGGAACTAAATACTAGAGTTCCGTAACTAAGTGATGAAGGTTTGTGAATGTGTAATGGAGTTCGAACTAGCTTAGAAGTTTAAGCACAAAGTCAGTATTGGAACGATTTGCTACCAAAAACATGTTGAACACTACATACTTCATTTATTCAATCGATTGGACTGTTTTATTACAAAACTAAATTTCCAACACACTTCGTCAGAATTTCAGATATTTTAAATGTTAAAATCACAATCAATCAAAATATGGACAATTACATCCTAACTCATATCAGATCAAATAAAAGTCACAAAATGTAATCAAACTTAATAAAAAGGAGAGTAAGATGAGATCATTTATTGTACATTTAATGGGCATATTCTGGCCTCATCATTTCCCCGTACTTACTTGTTTGTAAGTCCCTTTACAAACTTTATTCTTCAAAATTGGGGTTATGTGTTCTACATTCCATTTGATTTCTCAGATCAAATGGCTGAAACTGGATATCCCAATGCTTAAACTTAGAGGTACTATACCCTGCTCCTACTTCTATTTTCCTCTTCCACTCTTCAAATTGAGTAGGATCTTGAGGTTCTCTATTTTTCCAAGGAGACATGGGGGTGAGAAGTAGAGGGGAATTTTTCACATTCCCATCCATATGTGCTCATAGGTCTCATTGATTTGAGGAATTATTATGTATAAATCTTTTGATCTTTCTAAACTCCAGATTAGATTTGTAGGGGATATTACTTCCCTTCTTCTCAAGGAAACCATAAGAAGTTCCCACCTTTTCAAACATCCCTCATAAATATCTTCAAAATTCTCCTCCTCATAGGAGGTAAAGGTATCAATACTTTTTGTAAGTGGAAAAATAGTGTATCTTAAATCGTTCATCAAAGACATGAGTTCTAAAATGTATGAAGAAGGCATAAGGTTTACCATAGTGAGCCCTCGTGCAAAGACAAGTTGAGCTAGATTTCAATAAAAATAGAATCCCTTTCCTTCCATGTAATCTAATTTTGTAGAATAGAGAGAAATGCATTGAGCTGACTTTCCCCCACATAAAAATTGATCATAAATCCTTTGCTTTTTTCTAGCATCAGATTACAAAGATAGAATTCATACAAAAGATTTTTTTACTCAATCAAGCTAACGAATAAGTTGTCATGTATTTATATTCATATTTTAGTTCATGTATAAGTCCACATGCAATCCTTGACAGCTACCAGTGAATGCATTGTTCTTCCAAAAACACACTATATGTAGGAGAGGGCCTCCTGCAGGAAAGTAATTTTTCACTCATAATTTAGACCATCTGTATTTTTGCAAGACATTTATATTTGTCTCCTTCTTCCTTATAAAATTTTTCTTCCCACTCTTTTCTTACCTTCTTTTCTTCTTCCATCTTGGTCTTAAAATATTCATTGGATGTTTTAGCTTCTTTGAGTTCCCTACAAGTGTCATTCCATAGTTGTTTGAGTGGAAAATAAGTTAACTCAGTCTGTGCAGAGACTGTGGACACAACATTCTGTTTTCTGGAAGTTTGACATTCTTCCTCTTTCTTTATCAGCTATTTTTTAATTATTGATAACTCCTCAGTCCTAACTACAAGATGAGTTGTTATCTCTCTAATGAGCATTTCCCTTTGTTCTAATTTGAGTTTGAGGAAATCCAATTCCTCATCCTTTTCCCTGATAATGAGATCTACTCTAGACAAGAACAAATCCTATTTAACCTGATGTTTTTATTCTTCCTCTGAAATTTCTTAGGGAGTTGAGCATTCTTCTTCTATCAAAGGAAATTTACCTTTTCATCTCTAGGATGCCAACTCTTCTTCTTTATGTGATAATGTTGATGGTTCAGCCAATTCTTGAAAATCCTACTCCTCAAGTCTCTCATCTCCTTTTTCCATCTCAACTTGGCTTGGTTCAAGAGGATTCATGGCCATGCTACCCAAAATATCGTAGCTTCTTTTTCCATCTTTTCCTATTCACTCCTTCCCTCTGGGATTTCCCTTGACCTCTTATGAATTTTCCTTCTTTGGGGAATTTCAACATGCCCAATAGTGGATTTCCTTCTAGAGCTTCTTCTTACTTTTGTTTCTTTCTCTTACATGGGTGAACTATCACCATCAGAGACATATATTAGCTCCCCTGTAGTTGTTATAGAAGAAGGAATTTCCTTCAAAGAGAAGGTTCTTCTATTTTGACATTTTTCACAGATCTTCTTATTTTTGGTATATTCTCTCTTCCACTTCCTTCTATTTTTCTACAGGGGCATCAATTTCCAAATTAGTTGAAGGAGAAAATGGAGCTAGTATTGTCCTCCTGATAATATCTGGGTTTTTCTTAAACTTACCTAGAAACTTTTCCAAAATTTCTTCTCCAGTTTTCTTTGAAAAAAAATGGTGTTGGCATACGAAATGAACTAACTTTGTGATGCCTGATTATCCCAACACCCTAGGAATACCTTTGGGTCATAGTCTAGATATAATAAAAAAGAAACCCTAGAAGGTTTACTATGTATTCTGGTTTTATGGCTCCATATCTCAGATATATGAGCATCTTCAGGACTTATTTTCCTATGGACCCAAATTGACCATCACAAGTTAAATACTTCACTATCCAAAATGCTACCCTATCAAAGGGTTTGGGAAAAATGGCCCTTCTGACCCCTTTTATGATTTTCTTTGTGTTGTAAATGTATTGGGGTTCAATTTCCCCTTCTTGTAGTAGGGTTTCAACCAGTTCTTTCAAGGTCCCTTTGGCAGGATGTGGGACATGCACAATTGGCACCCTAGACACATTACTTATTGTATTCATAGAAAAAGGAATAAAAATATTTCTAACCTTTGTCCTAGATTTCTCTAGGTTTATGATGAATTCTCTTACTAATTTGTCATTATACTTTGAAAACTTTTTCAAGAACTCTAGCCAACTGCCTGCTCAAAGATAGATGCCACTTCTTCATCCACAAGCAGCTAGGAATCATCCTCTGGTTCTGATTTCTTTTTAATCCCCATATCAACTCAAATTTGATTTCCTTTGATTCTATGCAAATCAAGCTGTAGGGATTCTTGCTTAGCTTTAGGAACTGACGATTTTAACTATGGAACCTTTGTTCTTAGCTACGGAACACAAACCTAATTTGTTGCTTCTCCCTCAAAATTTCTCTGCAACTATTTCATTTGATTTTTCACTAATGATTACTCATGATAACTATGTTGCCACTTATTCCATCCAAATCATCTTCATGATTACTCACTTTTAATCATAATGTATAAATAGATGACTCATCATACCAACTTTTAAATCAAGTCTAATCACACATGCAAACTTTTAATCTAACCCTAAATGAGTTAAAATATATAATTATCGTCCTTGATGGTGTAATCCTTTCATTATGATGACTCATCATTCCTACAAGTGGAACAAAAATGGTTAGAAAAGATAGCTGGAATTCCAAAGAATTCCCTTTTATTTGAATTATCCATTTGAGGAGATCAACCGCCATTGTTGGTTTTCAATTGACCTCTAAGATATTTATTTATTTTTGTTTTTTTTTTTTTTAAATTTTTTTGGGGGAAGAAAACACCATTTACTAGTTTTTGTTTTCTTCCCTTTTATTTCGGATCTATCATCTGGTTATTTGATCATTTTGGAAGAATTGGGTTCTTCCATATGATCAAATTCTTTGTTTGCTTTAATATTCCTCAAGATTTCATCCTTAGTAAGAGGCTTCTGTAGAGTTTTAGCCTATGTCCATTGACCAAGAGTGTTCTTCTACCGCCATCGGTGGGAAGCAATTGAATAGAACCATTGTCTAATATCTTCTCAATCGATAGGGTCCCAACCATCTAGTTCTCAATTTTCCCTTGAATTATTGGTACTTAGAATCAAATAACAATGCCCAGTATCCTACTTTGAATTTCCTTTTCTTGATATGTGTGTCATGTCATTACTTCCTTTGATCTTGGATTATCTCGTGTATTGAAGTGCTTCCATCCTCAATTCATCCAATTCATTGAGTTGAAGGATTCTTTCCTTTTGAGCTGCATCTAACTCAATACCCACCTTAACTGCTTTCCTCAATGTTTGTAGTTCAAACTCAATGGGCAACAAGGTATTTTTCCCATAGACTAACTCATATGGTGAAAAACTTGTTGTATTTTTCCAATTTTTATTATAAGCCCAGATAACTTCAATTAGTCTCTTTACCCAATATTTTCTCCCAGCTTCAACTATTTTTGTAAGGATGTTTTCCAATTCTCTTTTTGTTACTTCAGCTTGTCCATTTGATTGTGGATGATAAGAAGATGATTTCCTATGGTTGATTTGGTAATACATTGTGAAAGCTTGGATCATATTAGACATAAAGCTGTGGTCCCTAATCCGAAACTATGCTCCTTGGTGCTCCAAACTTTACCGTGATTTTGTGCCAAAGCAAATCAACAACTACTTATTCATTGGAATTTTTCAATGCCTCGCACTTCATGCACTTTTTCACATAGTCAAGTAGACACAATAATATATTCCTTTCCTTGTGAAGGAGGATTAAAGGGACCAAAAAAATCCAATCCCCATCTCTCAAATGGGTCAATCATTACTTGAGGTTGAAGAGGCATTTCATTGGTGAAATTTTGTTGTCCCATCCTTTGACAAGAATCACACCGCTTGATATATCTCTTCACATCCTTGTACGAGAGATGGCCAATAATAACCGAGTGCAAGTATATTATGAGCTGTTATTTTCATTGAATGTTGTCCTCCACTTGGTTAATCATGAAATTCTCTGAGGATGTCAAAGATTTCATCTTCTCTTACACACATTCATAAAACCAAATCAGGATCACATTTAAATAGCATTCCATTTAACCATTTGAATTGTTCACTAGTTCGATTAACTTCTTTATTTTTTTCTTAGTGAAAGGAGGAAACTTCCTTATTGCAAGATAATTTTCCATATCCACAAACCATGGTGTAAGCGATAAAATAGAAAACATTGTTCATCTGAAAGTTATCCTTGACTTGATCTTGCTCCCGTAGTGGTTAGTCTTGAAAAAATCAGCTACCACATGAGATTACCTGGATTGTCCATAATAGTAATATCAAATTCTTATAAAAGTAATAACCATCTAATTATTCTTCCTCTAACCTTTGGTTTGTGCATTAAATATTTAATTTGAATGATCCATTTATGTACAATTATCTTGTACCCTATAATGTAATGTATGAATTTATTGATTGAATAAATCATAGCAAGAAATTATTTTTCAGTGGTGGTGTAATTATTTTCAGTGGGAGTAAGATTTTTACTAAGATAATAAATAGCATACATTTTTCCTTCTTCATATTTTTGTCCCAAAACTACACCAATGGAATTATTTGAGGCATTTGTTTGGATATGAAATGGCTTTTCCCAATTAGGTCCTCTCAATATTGGGGCAGTGATTATTTTTTCTTTAATTTCTTCAAAATCATGTTGAAACCTTTCATCCCAAAGAAATTCACAGTCCTTGGTTAGCAAATTAAACATGGGGGCAGTAATTTTACTGAAATCTTTGATAAAGTGCCTATAGTACCTAGCATGTCCTAAAAATGACTTGATATCTATGGGGTTTGAGGAATAGGTAAGTCTGAAATGATCCTAATTTTGTTTTGATTAACCTGAATTCCTCTTTTTAAAATATGGTGTCCTAATACAATCCCCTCATCAACCATCATTAAACATTTTTCATGACTAAGAGACAGATTGTGTTGTTCACATCTTGTTAACACTCTATCCATATTTCTCAAAGCATCATCAAATGTATCTCCATGTACAGTGAAGTCATCCATATATACCTCAACACAATCATTTGTTAGATCAACAAATATTTCAAGTATAACTCTCTAGAAAGTTAAAGGAGCATTGCATAATCCAAATGGTAACACCCTATAGTAAAGGTATTGTTATCCAAAATTCACCCCCCAAGGTAATTTTGATAACATGCATCAGATTATTCAATCCCGAGAAAGTATATTGATTCAAGGAAAAAAATCATGTTTCTGGGGTCCCCTCGGCTTCTTTCTAACTCTCCTGTCCAAGAGGAAAACCCAACAAGTTTTAAAAAGGTGAAAAACTGTAAAAAACCAAGCTTGGGGCCAAAAAAATGAAGAAAATCGGCTAAGTCCTAGTCCAGGCGGTCTGCGGGACAGTTGGGACGTCGGGACGCGTGGGACGCGAAAAGCCGAATCGGCCGAAAGAGGGAAAAAATTGCCTAAGTCTTTTGTTTCGCTCGGTTTGGGACAGTTGGGACAAAAGTACGTGAATCGGCCGGTTTGGTGCAAGTCAGTCCATTTCGAGCGGTTTGGAGATATTTGTCCCAGGTTTGGGACATCCGGGTGAAAATTACGCAGAGGAATCGAACCGGCTGATTCGGCCGAAACAAGAGACTTTCATCGGGACATTTAGGCCAAAAGTACGTGGAGGACACGAAAAGCTGAAAGAGCCGAGAGCCAATGGAATCTCGCCACATGTCTTCACCGCAAAGAGGGACAAGGAAGCCCGAATCGGGCGGTTTGGAGATATTTGTCCCAAACAGTTTGGGACATCCAGGCCAAAGGTATGCGAGGGATGTGTGGGACGTGAAAAGCCGAAAGAGCTGCCAACGAATCAAATCTCACCACGTGTCTTCACCTCATCGGCCGGCGGGAAAATTTTGAAAATTTTTCCAAAGGCAAAACAAAAGGGAAATGGTCAGGAAGGGCCCGCATCCAATGAAATCATGCCATGTGGCACTTGAGTGGTGGAGCGCGGGGGAGAAATGGGAAATTTTTCCCAAAGTGAAAAATACCAAATTTTAAAAGGACAAAGTGCGCCCCTCAGGCCCGAGCCAATAAAATGGTGCCACGTGTCCAAGTGGCAAGAAATTAAGGAAGGGCCCGAAAGGAATTTTCAGAGGATGAACCTGCGAATGAATCAGATCCTGACACATGTCATCCAAGTGGCAGAGCGCGGGAAAAATTCAAATATTTTCCCACCAATCCATTTTGGCTGCTTTTGCCCTAAATCTTGAGATCGCCATAACTTTCGATCCGAGCTCGATTTTGCGTTCTTTATATCAATGGAAAGCTAGTGAAATTCTCTACACGATTCCTAGGTGAATATTGCATTTTGGTTCAGTTTGAAGAGAGAAAATCAAAAGAATCCTCTGGTACATGATAATGGCGAAATAACGTTTCAACAACCAGCTTAAATGTAAAATACAGTTCGCCGCTTTTGCTAGGGTTCTCACCCACCACCATAATGAGATGAATTAAATGCAACCTAGAAGTGGTTGGGGTAGATCTGGATTTCCTCTCTCTTCCCTCTCTCATTCTTC
Organism: Taxus wallichiana var. yunnanensis; assembly: GCA_018340775.1. NCBI lineage: Eukaryota > Viridiplantae > Streptophyta > Pinopsida > Cupressales > Taxaceae > Taxus > Taxus wallichiana. Next base: position 664,424,122 of record CM031234.1, on the reverse strand, counting down.
CTATAAATTGTAAGGAGGGGCTTCTTTCTAAAGTGTGGTTCATCTTTTCAGCTCTGCCCTCCCTTCTTTTCTTCTCCAGGGTTGAAAATGGAGTTCGAACCTCCTCCCCTACTCTGTAATGGTGTTTTTTCCTTTTACTATTGAAATGATGTTCTGTGCAAACTTCTGGAGCAACAAAAAACATGTTTTGTGATGCATTTGTCCATCCTTTCTTGTTTTTCACTTGTTTTCTTCTTGCCTCTCTTCATTGTAGGTATTTGTGCATGTTTGAATGTTCATTGCAGGTTTGGAGCTATGTTCATGGAGTTTTGGGACATTTTCTATGTGAAATCTATCCTTGGGCCTGTGATGCATCTGTCCATCCTTCCCATTGCTCGCCTCTTCTTGTTCCATGGTAGTTTTGATAGATGTTCAACATTCTCCTTCTCTGGTGTATCACCGTTTTAGTGTAGGCTTTTTGTTCTTTTCTCTTCTCTCTCTCTCCCTGTCTCCTTGGTGGTTAGATTAGGATTAGATTAGCTTGCCTACACTGGAATAGCTTGTGGCAGGTAGTTTAGGAGTAGGAACCAGCCTTCTCTGGAGATTCCTTTCTCATTTTTGCAAGTCCCACACTTGGAGAAAGGATTCCATGTTGTGCAATCACACTGGATGCTAACATGATCAAACTAGAAATTTGATCAACATCCAGGGGTGTTGTGATTTGGTGATAATAGTTTTGGCACACCCGATGGGACCTTAGAGGTCTTCCACTTCATCTTTTGCAGGTTGGTGTGTTCCTGTGAATATTTTAGCCTTTGGAGGCACTTGCAAATACATCTGGCGACTCCATCGATCAGTAACCAATTTTGAAGTTGAGACCCATTTTCCATCCTTCTTTCCATCCCTTTCATTCTTTTCCATTCCATGAAGTTGTGCAATCATGACTTCATTTCCATCATGGAACTCACATTTACAACAGCAGCAATGTTTCCCACCTCCAACATGTGTTTTAAATCCTCCAAATCAGCATTTTGAACAAATTCAAAATCAGCATGCATACCCATATGAGCAGCAATGCCAAAATCAGTTTGGCTACGAAGCTTTCAAGAGCAAGAGTATACATATAATGAAGACAATCAGATACAAGATGCTGGTCTATTGGAGAAAATCCAAAAGATGGAGGTAAAGATGGTGCAGTCTAGAGCAACAGCTCAAATGAGAGCTTTCAGAATTGGTTGCAGGACTCCTTGTCCATGGGGAGGCCCTTTTCCAAGACACTTCAGCCCTCAGGAGAAGCTGGACTTCATGATGAAGATGCTGCCCCAACTTGCACAATGGACAACAGAAATAGAGGCCTATACACTTGTTGTTGAACAACCTTGTCAATGGGTAAGTTCTACACCATCATCTGGTTTTTCTCTTCCCATTACTCAAGCAGCACCATCTCATTTGGAATTACAAATTCTAAACTCCCCATCTGCTATCCCAAATGTTGATCCCATGTCTCCACCTCTCAGTCTTCCACCACACCTCAATTCTTCTTTCCTTTTTCCTTCCAAACAGTCATCCCCTCCACAAGAGCTAAAAGAAATATGCTCTCCCCCAAAGAAACAAGAGGTTTCACCTCCTCTACCACCACAAAAAATTGCCAAATCAATTGAGTTACAACCCATCCCTCCTCTTGCATTCCCAATTCCATGTGGGGAAGAAGAAATTACAAAAATCAGCCATGAAGGACAGCAAGAAGAGGAGCCCAACAGAAAAGAAATGATAGACAACTTGAGGGTTTGGGCTGCCAAATTTGGGATGACAAAGATCCCCTTGATGGTTAAACCTACAGAAGAGGCTAAGGTTGAACAAATGGTGGTTAAGACTGATTTTGTGGCAGCAGAAGAAGAGCAAAAAGAAGAAGCAGATCAGCAGTCAGTTTGCTTAGAAAGTAGTGTCCATGTTGGCACTCTATTTGAAGGGAATGCTGATTCAATTCAAGTTGCACAATCAGCCATAAAGGAAGAAAGCTCAGAAGAAGATCTTGCAGTCCCAACTTGTCCTCTAGAGCAGCAGATTGAAGAGTTTGACTTGACAAACTTCGTGCTAGAGGAAGATTTCTATCAAGAGCAAGATTGTCTTCAAGTAGTAGAGAAAGGAGAAGCTGCTCCAGATCCAAAAGAAGAGGAGCACATTCTAGTTGTGGAGGAGAAAATTACAGATCCAAGGGCTTTGAGCACAAAGCAGGCTATAGGAGAACCTTCAGTTCTTCTTTCTACTTCACCTCTCTCAAGTTCTAGTACTGAAGAGGAGTTTGATCTCTCAAACTCAATGTTGGAGGGTGAAAGAAACCATGGTGGTCAAGTTATCAGATCAAGAAGACACCATGGAGGAAGTGGAGCATTTGCAGTAGGACAGCCATGAGGTAGTTTATCTGTCAGATTTGGAGGACTGTTTTGATGGAGAAGAGCCGGTTGAGTTTCCACCATTCTCTCTTTCATCATCCACATTCCAAACACTTGAGTCTGCTGTCATGAAGGAGAACATTCATTTGCAGCAGCCTGCATCTTATAGCAGCTCTTTGGAACCAAGATTGGAAGATTTTAATCTTTCATGTCCTTCATTGGAGGAAGAGAAAGGGCACAAAGATTCTACCATTGCTTCCACACCATCCATTCAAGAAGGTCTACAAGAAGACTCCATTTTTGGAGTTGAAAATCAGAGCTATGGGCATATCAAATGGACCATACCTTGCCCAATCAGGTATTTGGCTTTATTGGAGCCAAAGGAGAAGTCACAACCAGTCATGCTTGCTTCTGAGCATGAGGGTGAGCTATAAAGTACCAAGGATCAGCTGTCATACCTCTTCAATCCAAATGCAGAACAACTAAAAGAGGTATTGAATTTTCCTTCAGTTGATACCTTGATGATTTGGGTGGAAGACCAACTTCTTGTTGATTTTCCATCCATCCAATCAGCCATGTTCAATGCCAAATCAATTACATGGCTGCCACTTTTGAGAAAGGGAAGCTATTTCTCACAACCAATTGCAGGGTTTGTTTAGCTTGCCTTTGCTTCCAATTAGAGTAGAGTAGGTAGGTTTGCTTTTAGCAAAAGAAGTGCTTGTGCACACTCTGCATGTTCCATTTGGAGCATGTATGATTTTCAGTTCTGTACATAGTTTTTGTGGTGCTAGTTTTGCTCTTGCAGTCCATTTCAGTGGAATTTTGGTGAGAACGACTCCATTTCAGTGGATTTCCAAGTAGCTCAAGGAGGAGGTTTTCAAATTTCAGATCAGCTGAGAGGTTATCAAACAAACTCCATGCCCAATGGATTGCTACGAGCAGTTGGCCATTCTTCATCTGGCAGGTAGATAACCCCACTGAGTCACCAAAATTATTATCCAAAATTCACCCCAAGGTAATTTTGATAACATGCATCAGATTATTCAATCCGAGAAAGTATATTGATTCAAGGCAAAAAATCATGTTTTTGGGGTCCCCTCGGCTTCTTTCTAACTCTCCTGTCCAAGAGGAAAACCCAACAAGTTTTAAAAAGGTGAAAAACTATAGAAAACCAAGCTTGGGGCCAAAAAAATGAAGAAAATCAGCTAAGTCCTAGTCCAGGCGGTCTGTGGGATAGTTGGGACGTCGATACGCATGGGATGCGAAAAGCCAAATCGCAGAAAGAGGAAAAAATGGCCTAAGTCTTTTGTTTTGTTCGGTTTGGGATAGTTGGGACAAAAAAGTCGAACGGCGAATCGGCCGGTTGGGCGCAAGTCGATCCATTTCGGGTGGTTCGGAGATATTTGTCCTAGACAGTTTGGGACATCCGGGCCAAAGGTACGTGAGGGACGCGTGGGACGCGAAAAGCCAAAAGAGCCGCCAACGAATTAAATCTCGCCGCGTGTCTTCACCTCATCGGCCCGGCGGGAAAATTTTGAAAATTTTTCCAAAGGAAAAACAAATGGGAAATGGTTAGAAGGGCCTGCATCCAATGAAATCATGCCATGTGGCACTTGAGTGGTGGAGCATGGGGAGAAATGGGAAATTTTTCCCAAAGTGAAAAATACTAAATTTTAAAGTGCATCCCTCAGGCCCGAGCCAATAAAATGGTGCCACGTGTCCAAGTGGCAAGAAATTAACGAAGGACCCGAAAGGAATTTTCAGAGGATGAACCCACGAATGAATCAGAGCCTGACACATGTCATCCAAGTGGCAGAGCGCGGGAAAAATTCAAATATTTTCCCATTGATCCGTTTTGGCCTGTTTTTGCCCTAAATCTTCAGATCGCCATAACTTTCGATCCAGAGCTCAGATTTTCACGTTCTTTATATCAATGGAAAGCTAGTGAAATTATATACACGATTCCTAGGTCAATCTTGAATTTTGGTTCAGTTTGGAGAGAGAAAATCAAAAATGCCTCTGATACGTGATAATGGCCAAAAATGACATTTCAACAACCAGCTTAAACATAGAATACAGTTCGCCGCTTTTGCTAGGGTTCTCACCCACCACCATAATGAGATGAATTGAATGCAACCTAGAAGTGGTTGGGGTAGATCTGGATTTCCTCTCTCTTCCCTCTCTCATTCTTCCTATAAATTGTAAGGAGGGGCTTCTTTTAAAGTGTGGTTCATCTTTTCAGCTCTGCCCTCCCTTCTTTTCTTCTCTAGGGTTGAAAATGGAGTTTGAACCTCCTCCCCTACTCTGTAATGGAATTTTTTCCTTTTACTATTGAAATGATGTTCTGTGCAAACTTCTGGAGCAACAAAAACATGTTTTGTGATGCATCTATCCATCCTTGCTTGTTTTTCACTTGTTTTCTTCTTGCCTCTCTTCATTGCAGGTATTTGTGCACATTTGAATGTTCATTGCAGGTTTGGAGCTGTGTTCATGGAGTTTTGGGACATTTTCTTGTGTGAAATCTATCCTTGGGCTGTGATGCATCTGTCCATCCTTCCCATTGCTCACCTCTTCTTGTTCCATGGCAGTTTTGATAGATGTTCAACATTCTCCTTCTCTAGTGTATCACCGTTTTAGTGTAGGATTTTTTGTTCTTTTTCTCTTCTCTCTCTCTCCCTGTCTCCTTGGTGGTTAGATTAGGATTAGATTAGCTTTCTGCACTGGAATAGCTTGTGGCAGGTAGTTTAGGAGTAGGAACCAGCCTTCTCTAGAGATTCCTTTCTCATTTTTGCAAGTCCCACACTTGGAGAAAGGATTCCATGTTGTGCAAACACACTGGATGCTAGCATGATCAAACTAGAAATCTGATCAACATCCAGGGGTACTGTGATTTGGTGATAATAGGTACCCCATGGACATGTAAATGTAGTTTTTCCCTGATCTTCAACATCAAATCTGATTTGGTTGTATCCACTAAATCCATCCAAAAAGGAAAAGTATTGTTTACCTGAAAGGTTGTCTAGGTCTTGATCTATGAATGGTAAGGGAAAATAATCTCTCGGTGTGGCTTTGTTCATTCCCTAAAGTCAACACATATTCTCCATTTTACATTCTTTTTAGGAATAATTATGAGAGGAGATACCACTTGATTATACGAGATAGGGTAGATAAAACCTACTTGTAATAGTTTTTCAATTTCTTGTTTGACTATATTCATTAAGGTTAGGTTAATCCTTCTATAAGGCTACCTAACTAGTTTAACATTTTCAGTATAGATGTGATGAGTGTAGATACTTGGGTGAATTCCCTTCTTGTCTTTGTAATCCCAAGAAAAATATTTAGTATGATTTTTTAGAACATCAAACAATTTAGCTTCTTCATCATCCTTCAACCAGCTGATAATGTTCAAAATTTTACCTGGTTAAATCTCAACATGCTTGGTTACGATGTGTGATGAACTAATTTTTGAAAGGGTTACATTAAATTATTTAGTGGAAATGCATGTGGTAACAACATATGATATGTAGAAACATCTCTAAAAGTTCTTAGACACAAAATATTGGAAAAAGAAAAGTAAGGAGAATTATGATACTTATCTCTTTATAGGTCAAACTCTTCATCATCATGCAATGCTACTTTCTAGAAATTCTTCACCACTCCCGATGTATTTGAAAGCTGAAAGCTACCGATTCTTCCTCTTCCCATAAGAAATATCATTCCTCTAGAGTGAAATTATTTTCAATCACATAGAACTACTATTTTCATGATTCTAGAACTAAATGTGGTGGTTCCATAACTAAGTTTGCATGTTGGAACTATTTCTAATTTTTTCAAGGATAGATGGTGCTCATTCAATGGTGGATTAATAATCTCTTCAAATTCTCTTACGTGATACTACAATGTGCACATAGCCAAAGAATAATTTTTTTCTTATTAGTATTAGGAGAATCAACCCACAATTGTTCTTGATTATCAATAAAAGGTCATGCGGGTGACAAGGAAATTTTCTTAGAGTTCTTACCATTCAAGATATTCATATCACATAATCAGTAATCAACTAAGGCAACAACTATAACTAACCATGTTCTACCCAAAATAATGGGATAAACTAATGTTGTACCTTTTTTGGTGTAGTATAAGAGGAAGTCAATTTGGATATTCCCATGACTCCACCATAACTACCACGTCTTGATAATCCCTTCTAGTTTTGCTACAAAATGTTCTACCATATGTAATATGGTATTAGTAGGTTGTATACTGTTAATGGTAATGTTTTAAAAGTGTTCTTTGTCATTATATTTATAGTTGCACCCAAATCTACCAAAAAGTTATGTATATCCTTATTCCCTATAGAGAGCGAAATAACAGGACTTCCGGGATCTTCGTATTTGGGAAGTACCAAAAAAATTTCCTGCTAATAAATTAGCAAGTTTCCCATCTACTTTGATAGTTTTGGGGTATTTTTCTTCCTTCCACGCTTTTTCAAACATAACATTTTGATTAATTTGTTTAATTCTTGAATTTCCTTAATTATTTATAACAATGGTATTTCAAAATTCAATTTCCTTAGTTCTGTAATCAATTCAGACTCCTTGGTTTCTATAGCTTCTTTAAATTTCTCTAGAAATGGAGTCTCGATAGTGTCGCTATCTAGCTCCTTCTCTTTTCTTTTTATATCCTCTTTTAGGGAACAACAAGTACTAGGGTTTTCATTTTATTTTGTCATTTCAAATGATTATAACAAGTGGACTACTAATTATTTTTCTAGATCTAGTTTGAATATCCTTCTGATCCATGGCATTTAGATCAGATTTTTTTGGTTTTGTTCCATAAACATGAGTTGTTTGTTTGTTTATTGGGTTTCTTTACTAGTTTTGTTGGTATTTTTATTTGGACTACATTCTTAGTTTGTGAATTCTATGCGAGAGGATCCCATGATGGCCTGTTGATTCTGAATTGGATATGTTTTTCCTTAAGCATAATGGGGGGTTCCATCTAAGTTGTGACCAAGCATAATCACTTCCTTGACCATCCCATGGTTGTTGATGTCCCCTGAGCATACCAATCTTGAATTTCCCAATCCTGAGGGTTCCATGTTGGTTGAGGTACCCAAGGTGGTTGTACCATATTTTTTGGTACTTTATAAGCAACCCATGGCATCATCCAGGGATTAGGAACTGATCTTGGCATAAAATTCCCTTGGTGACGTTGCCTCTAAAAAAAATTCAATTATTCTGTTATGGATGATGTACTAGTTTGTTTAAGCTGATTCTTTATGACCGGGAGTAGAGAACCAACACCAATATCATGGTCCTTAGATTCAAATATAAGACATACTTCCATTTTATCCAAAGGAAAGTCTCTTATTGCATGCTTATTCTGCATCTAGAACAATACATAGCCAATGGTTGATTTGGCGTTTTCTTTAGCTTGTAATCCATCCATAGTAGAGGTTAATTAAACTAAAATTTTTATTTTAAATTTTTCTAAATTATCCATTATTTTTTCATATCTCGTATTCAAAATGTTCATCGATTTTCCTTTTCTAGGTCCACCCCTTGTTCGGAATAGCTTCTACAAATCTCCTTAATTTCATTCATCCTTAATTGATCAATGTCTCCACCTCCTATCAAGTTAAGGGCTTCCCTAAATTCATCATCCAAACCCTTAATAAAAATGGGTTTACTTAACTCCTCTTTAAGTACAAATTCACACCCTTTTCTTACAAAGAGGAATCTATCTAAATAGTCTTCTATATTTTCATCCTCCTCCTACTTGATTTTAAAGAATTCTTCCTTCTTATTTCTCCCTTTAAAATAATCTTGGTATTTTTCTAGGAAGGTAGTTTCCATTTGTGTCCAAGTGGTAATAGAGTTGGATGCTAATCCCATGAACCACCTTATTTTTGCATCCTTTAGAGTGGATGGAAACAACTTGATTTTTTTTTATTATCTATTTTTAGTCATAGGTATGACATAGTACCTTGAACTCAAATAGAAATTGGGTCAGATGTTCTTTAGGTAACATCCCTCTAAATGTGGTTAAATGTGTAGGTGAGATATTTTTCATTAGTGTATCATCGTCATCAATTGGATTGGATAAGTAAAGGTCATATCGGGTTCTCTTTCAGGTTCCCATGCCATTTTAAAAATATTTTCCATTTTTTTCTCCCAATCAATGTGGTATGTGGTATGCCTTGAGGAAGGTGAAAAATCATATAAGTAGGAGGTTGACTACTCAATTGAGAATCAAAACTCATCCTAAATGGATCTTGAGAAATAATCCTTCTCCTAAAATTTCTACTTCCTTGAGGTGTTGGTCTAAGAATTCCAAAGGTGGCTATTATGTTTCTTGTATACTTAGGGGATGATGGTGCCTCCAATTCTTGATCAAATTCCTTATTTGGACTAGAGGATGTTATGAATTCTTGTGAAGATGTTTTTGGGAGGAATCTACCCTTTGAGTCTCTTGGTCTACTTATAATTTTATAATATAGTAGGGAATATCCTTCAACTATGTTGGTGAGAAAATTTGTTGTGTGGACAAACTTGTGGATTTATTGCCAACACTCTAGGAATCTAAGTCCCTCTACTTAACCATTGCAGCTTCTATATATGCATGTGTATGACAAGGTGGATTTACGTGGTGGTGGCCTTTCGACCAAGAGGATCCAATAGGGGAACTCCACTGACCATGTGGAAAATATAGCAATCTCTTGCTAGAGAAGACTTTGTATAAAAGTAGGGAAGGGAGTGAGAAAAGAGGTAGGGGAACTAATGATGTAGGTAGATAATCAATAGTTAGAAACTTCAACATGTGCATTCATGACAAGAAACAACTCTATAAATAACAACAAGACAAATAGAATTTATCAATCACAAAGTATCAAGAAACACCTTAGTCAAAGAAAGTTGGAAACTCCTTATATTGATTGCTTAAACCAAAGTTGTACATATTGGAGAAATAGAGAAAATTTCAGAATGAGGGGAATGGAAGAATTTGGCTATCTCCTTTGTTCTCTCAAGGTACAATATACTCTTGAGTTTACAAGATCAATCACCAACCCTTTGAAATGGGAATGTTGTTACAATTTATAGAATGAGAGGTGAATTATCATCTTCCTCATGACCTTTCGAATACCTTAATATGACTTAAGACTATTCATATTCCACTTTAAATATTTAAGTCCCTTTTATAATAGCAAGGTGACTTAATTTACATTATATTTCTAAAGTCATTTAAGTCATATTAAAAAGTGCAACCCTCAATACAAAAATATAACATTGAAGAGAGAGAGTGTCGTATGAGGAGAGAGAGAGAGAGATAGAGAGAAGAAGAAGAAGAAGAATTATGTCGAAGGATGAGTTGCTACAGTGGACTTGGCTCCATTCTTTGACTATTCTCCACTTTGTAATCCTGAGAAGGCTTCTGACCCATCCACTTTGGCTTCATATCTCCCTTATAAAAATCAACTTACTATTTTTAGTAAGTATGAGAAATCAAGTCCCGATCTTCAATTGGATGTTGCGGCTCAGTTTTCCTCTTTCTCCCTGCATTCCTCGTTCCTTTTGGATCAACTTTCTATTTTTAGCAGGTGCTCGAGGGCCCACTTACTATTTTTAGTAAGTGCCAAAAATGTCCGTTCTGGTGAATTCTCAGTTGTAGTGCACCTCCAATGTCTTCGTCTTCTTTGCAAGGTTCTTCTATGATGACTTTCCCAAAATAGTAGTTCTTATGTAGTAGACCTACTATTTTTATAAAGTTTTCCTTTGGGAGTCGGATTGATGTGGAAAAAAAAATTGATATGGTTTTTTTCCCAATATCCTCCTCTCGAAATTTTGGGCCCACCCGCTTAATAGTCCAGGAGATTTTAAGTTTTAATTTTTCAAACCTAGTAGTGCTTCTGGGTATGGCAGCCATTAATGGACCTAAAAATTACAGGTCTAGTTTTCTCCTCCATTTTCAAAGAAAATTATATTTTTGATGTGGGTTTTTTCTTCTAGTGCTTCACGTGTGATCTTACTTCGATCTGGCAACCGGTTTGATGGGAAATCCCACTTCTTTCTTCGTTGAGCCGAGAAAGGAGATTTCTTCATTGTGGATGCTTTGTACACATGTGGGGGAATTTGAAGGTGTCTTCTTGATGTCCTTGGGTAGAGGAATGAGAAAAAAAAATATCTTGTTGTTTCATGCATCCCTTTGGGATATTTCTTCAACTTCTCAATTCATGGCTATGGATTTTTCTCTGTTTTCTCCTTCTGTGCTCCATGCTTCTCCTTCTGTGTTTGATGAGGATTCCTTCTAGGGCCTGCATTATTTCATGGAGTGGGATGGGAGTTAATTTTTAGTAGGTTTGGTTTATTTCTTTCAATGGTGAAGTGATGGAACAAAGTTGCAGAGGAATTATGGAGGAATGAAGTGCACATATAACTATTAGTAGTTAGAAGCGAAAAAAGTGGCGCTTGAAAAATTTCAAAAAGATATACAGAGGTAGGGCCTAGGTTCATTTTACTATGCTTTATGTCCCTAAACTTAGGGACATGAAGGACATCAAATTCCATGGTGGTCAAGAGCATGACATGTGGCGTTTGATCCCATGACAGGGAATGAAGGAGGAAAAAGTTGATTTAAAGCACTAGGCGCTGAAAGGAGGTCACATAGGTGTCTAGAAGACTCCCTATGGGGGTGGGAAAAAATTTTATTGTTTGATTTCCCCCACCTCAGGTGCATAAGGGACATAAAATTCCATGGTGGTCCTGGAGATGACATGTGGTGCCCGATCTGACGGCAGGGAATGCACATTCAAAATAAGCACACTGGGGCTAAAGCGCACTCACGTGGGTGTCCAAAGACTCCCATAGGATTTGGGCACATTTTTCAAGGTCTTATGTACCAAAATTAAAGTTCATAGGTAACATCAAATTACACGGTGGTCTTGGAGCTAACACGTGGAGTTTGATCCAATGGCGAGGAATGAATGCTCCAAATAAACACCTTGGGGTTGAACTGTCAAGTCTGGAGGTCATATGAGGGTCCTAGAGGTCACATGGGGGATGGGTGCATTTTCAAAGGGGTAATGTACCTGACCTTAGGGATTTTAGGCATATGAAATCTCGTCAGGCTCTCACAGTCCGACACGTGTCCTCTAAAAAAATGACTAAGTCTTGAACTACCTTTGAGAGGGTAACTTGGAAAGAAGATAACTTAAGCTCCCAGTGGAATTTATTAGTGAAATTTTATATGATATTGACTGGAAATGGAATTTTGAATCTAATTATGTGGGTCTTAGGTATTTATTCAACCATATGATCCCTTAAAAATCATAGTTTTGATCTCGGGACTCCACTTGTGCCTAAGAAAAATTACTTGCCAATCATATGCGCCAAGGTGTTGTGAAAAATATTATTTCACCATCATGTAGGTATTGGAATCCTCTTTTCAAATATGTTTTTGACTTATAACTCCATATTATCTCCCAAAATCTTCTTTTAAAGCCCAATAATTGTTTTAGGCCTGTGTACCACCTAGGCTTGTGAACCCTGTTTTTAACTCAGACTGCTCCAAGTCTTGAAAAACTTCCCCAAACCTTCCAAAATCATTTCCATGATGTTATAAGGTCTTCCATTCACCTCCATGTTGAATTTTTCCCTTCTATTCCACTCCAGGGGGTTGATCCAGTCCTGGGAAGGCCAGTGATAGCCCTTCCCATGACTCCCCAAAATTTGCATTTTCAATGAAGTCCTAAAATCACCTAGGGGGATGATATAACATTGGTTGGGAGGTAATTTGGACTGACTGGATAGAGTTGGGGTTGCCTAGGAATGATAAAACATGAAAATTTCAGCATAGGGGTATAGTTGTCATGCTTGGAAACTTCCAATTTCCCTATTGCACATTTGCATGACAATAGCTAGCTCTAGCTTGGGGACATGACATGGAATGAGTGGAGCGAATACATGGCATGGGAATCTAGAATCTCAATTTTAGACCATATAATTTTTTGACTAGTGCCTTATCCATTGGGCCTTGTAGAGTTATGTACGACTTACAAGAGAGAGAGAGAGAAGAAGGAAACACACACACACATAAAATGAGAAGAAGACACACACAACAGGAAGGGAAACACACCTAGAAATTACCTATGGTACAAGGTGGGGACAACCCACTTTCACTGAAGCACTTTTCTTTCCTCAAGAGTTACCCCTGAGCGGGAAACACTAAGTGATGATGTTCTGTGAAGCCATTGATGGGTTCTAGAAAGTAGCCTCCCCTCCTCAGCTACTTATGAAAGCCATGTGCTTTCACAATTGTCTATGTATTTGGTAGGAGTGAGTCCATGTGAGATTCTTGATGCTCGAGTCCTTGCTTGGAAATTCCACTGCCTTCATGTTCTTTGAATTCAGTTTCATAGTTGCCAGTTGCCTTCCATTCAAGTCATCTCAATTTTTCCGTATTATCCTCTTCCATGGTGGAGGTGTTGTCTTCAAAAATAGAGGTGTCAAAGGAGATACACGAACTTTTATTCTTTTACACTCATGAACTTCTTCACACAATGTGGAAGAAAAAGGCATGTTTTCATGTTTATTCTCATCAACCAAAGTATTAGAGAAGTCATCAAGCTTATCCAACTGCTCCATTTCAACATCAAAAATTGGTGCACCAAAATAGGAAGCACAAATTGACTCATACTTTTCTTGTATCTCCATGGCCCAGGTCAAGAGTTCAAGACCAAGTTGAGGATCCTTAGTTTCTTCGTGGCCTTCAAGATGTCTTGTACAGATAGTTCTTCTGAAATTTCCATAGACTCTTTTTTATCTTTATTGGAGGAATCTTCTTGTTGTGCCTTTAGGAGATGGTTAAAAATATGATCCATACAGGCCCATGATTCATCTGAAACATTCTCATTCACCTCTTTCATGATTTACATTGCCAAAGATTCACTTTCTTGCATACACGGGCATACTTGATTCATGACACCTATTGACAAGGAGAAGATATCCAAGCTTCATGGGAAGGGTACTCCTTCAAGCTCAAAATCCATATCATCTTCTTCTTGGTAAGAAGTAGAGAACCATGTTGGGATAGCAGTATGAGAAGAATTTTCTGCTATATCTTGACCATCCATTATCGAATCTTCTTGCTCAGGTGAAAGATGAAAGGCTATGTTTTCACCGAGATGATGATTCTACTCCCTAAGTGAGTAGAGGTTGTGTTTAAATTGTTCGTTCTCCTCGGGTTTGAAAAGAGAGTGGGATTCTTCCATTTGATCATCCATGATTGCATCAGGATGAGAGTTTGATTCTTTGACTTCCTTAATTTCTTCATGCAACATTTCTACATCACTTGAAGAATCAAAATAGGAAGGAGGATTATCTATGACCATCTTGAATTCATCATTTTCAGACCATAATGTCGGCTGAATTTCTTGCACTTCTTCACATATCCCCATTTCATCATCAATTGAAAGATCAAAACTTGAAAAGAGATCATCCATGCTTACTTTGAATTGGTCGTCTTCTTCATCATTGGTGGAGTCTTCGGAGGGCATTGGATCATCCATTATGCAACAAGGATCTTCTTTTATTGAATATATTATTCCCCCAATGGGCTATGACTCGAGCCAAATGGAATTGCTGAATGATGATTCTATCTTTGTCTCTTCTACTTCTTCCTCCATGACGTTGCTTTGTCTTTCATCGGGAGGTTCCATGAAAATATCTTCTTCAGAAGCATCTGAGAATCTCTTGGGAATGAAAACTTCATAGTATGGGAAGCAATCCAAGTCTTCTTCCTCCATTTGATGTGGAGCTTCAAGATGTTCATATCTTCTTTGTAGAGCTAAAGCATACCTCCAAATTTCATCAAAGACTTTGGGGTCAGAATTTCCTTTTATTATGCTCTCAAGTATTTCCACATATTCTCTTTTCAACATGTTCATTTCTTCATCACCATATGCAATGAATTCATCTAGAGAATAGTGGAAGAAGGAAAAAGTTCTCAATTTTGTAGTGAGTTGTGTGAGATTGCAAAAATATTCTTCAGTGGATCTTGCACCATCTTGTCTTTCGTCATCTTCTTGAATGCTGATTTTATCTTCATCGGAAGGCTCAAGGATAGGATTTTCTTCAGTGACATTCAAGAACCTTTCAGGTATGAAAACCCTATGGTACGAATGATCTTCAAGATCTTCCTCTATAGGAAAAATCTCCTCTTCTTCTTCCTCGCTATGGGTTGCTTCAAGTTTCTCATTCATCTCTTGCAAGAATTTGGCATATTCTCGAACTTCACACCTTATCTTATGTCTCCTTTGAATCCATTCTTCTTTCTTCTTTCCTTTTTCAACACTAGTCTGGAACCATGGCTGATCTACGATCTTCTTTTCTGGGAAGAAATATTCTTCTTCTTCTTCTTCACTGTCACTCATTGGTACTTCACTCCAATCTAGAAATTTCTTCATGATGTGGGAAACAAACGTGACAGGGGTTCGTTCCTTGATGGATTTTCCTTCAAAGAATGATTTTCCTTTGAAATCTAATTTTTTGTTTTGATTTTAAGACCTTACGGTCATATATTGGGTGCAGATGCTGCTAAATCTGCCCCACGGTGGGTGCCAAAAACTGTTGGTGAGAAAAGTTATCATGTGGAAAAACTTGTGGATTTCTTGCCAAAGTTATGGGAATCTAATTCCCTCTACTTAACCGGTGTAGCTTCCGTATATGCATGTGTGTGAAAAGGTGGATTTCTATGGTGGCCTTTTGACTGGGGATCAAACAGGGGCACTTTGGTGACCTTGAGGTAAATCTAGCAATATCTTACTAGTGAATACTTTGTCTGAAAGTGGGGAAGGGAGTTTGAAAAGAGGTAGGAGAACTAATGCTGTAGGTAGATAATCAGATTCTTGCAAACACACTAGTTAGAAACTTCAACACATGCATTCATGAGAAGAAACAACTCTGTAAATAACAACAAGACCAAATATAATTTATTGATCACAAAGTATCAAGAAACCCCTTAGTTAAAGAAAGATGGAAACTCCTCTTCTTGTATTGATTGCTCAAACCAAAGTTTTACATAGTTGAGAAATAGAGGAAATTTGAGAATGGAAGAATTTGGTTATCTCCTTTGTTCTCTCAAGGTACAATATACTCTTGAGTTTACAAGATCAATCACCAACCCTTTGAAATGGGAATGGCGATTGAGAGGTGACTTATCATATTCCTCATGACCTTTCAAATACCTTAATATGACTTAAGACTATTCATATTCCACTTTAAATATTTAATTCTCTTTTATAATAACAAGGTGACTTAATTTACATTATATTTCTAAAGTCAATGAAAAATTTCAACCCTCAACTCAAAAATATAACATTGAAGAGAGAGAGTGTCATATGAGGAGTGAAGAGAGAGAGATAGAAGAGGAAGAAGAAGAAGAAGAATTATAATGAAGGATGAATATCTACACGGTGGACTTAGCTCCATTCTTTAACTGTTCTCCACTTCGTAATCCTGAGAAGGCTTCTGACCCATCCACTTTGGCTTCATATCTCCCTTATAAAAATTAACTTAATATTTTTAGTAAGTATGAGAAATCATGTCCCCAATCTTCAATTGGATGTTGTGGCTCGATTTCCTCTTTCTCCCTGTGTTCCTCGTTTCTTCTAGATCAACTTTATATTTTTAGTAGGTGCTCGAGGGCCCGCTCACTATTTTTAGTAAGTGTAAAAATATCCGTTCTAGTGAATTCTCAGCTATAGTGTACCTCCTATGTCTTTGTCTTCTTTGCAGGTTCTTCTATTGATGAATTTCCCAAAATAGCAGTTCTTATGTAGTAGACTGCTATTTTTAGAAGTTAGTTAGCCTCCTGGGAGTCGGATTGATGTGGAACAAAGTTTTTTGATGTGGGTTTTTTCCAATATCCTCCCTTTGAAATTTCATCCCCCGCTTAATAGTCCAGGAGATTTTAAATTATTAATTTTCAGACATGACAGTGCTTCTGGGTATGGCAGCCATTAATGGACCTCAAAATTGTAGGTCTTATTTTATCCTCTGTTTGTGAATAAAATTATATTTTTGATGTGTTTTTTTTTCTTTTGGTGCTTCATGTGCGATCTTACTTTAATCCGGCAACCGGTTTGACGGGAAATCCCACTTCTTTCTTCATTGAGCCGAAAAGGAGATTTCTTCATTGTGGATGCTCTATCGCACATTGGGGAGTTTGAAGGTGTCTTCTTGATTGCCTTAGGTAGAGGAATGACCTAAAAATATATATCTTTTTTTTTCATGCATCCATTTGGGATATTTCTTCAACTTCTCATTTCATGGCTATGAAGTTTTCTTCGTTTTCTTCTCTTAAGCTTGACTTTCCTTACGTGTTTGATGATAATTCCTTCGAGGCCTGCATGCTTTCATGGAGTAAAAGGGAGTGAATTTTTATTAGGTATGGTTTGAGTTCTTGCAATGGTGGAGTGATGGAAGAAAGTTGCAGACGAAGTATGGAGGAATGAAG
Source organism: Taxus wallichiana var. yunnanensis (assembly GCA_018340775.1). Classification (NCBI taxonomy): domain Eukaryota; kingdom Viridiplantae; phylum Streptophyta; class Pinopsida; order Cupressales; family Taxaceae; genus Taxus; species Taxus wallichiana. The sequence goes on along the minus strand of CM031234.1, from coordinate 664,407,242 downwards.
TGCACATATAATTGTTAGAAGTTAGAAGCGGAAAAAAAAGTAGCACTTGGAAAAATTTCAAAAAGATATGCACATGTAGGGCTTGGGAACATTTTTCCATGCTTTATGTCCCTAACCACGTGGATTTGAGGGACATCAAATTCCACAGATGGTCAAGAGCATTACATGTGGCGTTTGAACCAACGAAAGGAAATGAAGGAGGAAAAAGTTGATTTAAAGCACTGGGAGCTGAAAGGAGGTCACATGGGTGTCAAAAGACTCCCTATGGGGGCTAGGTGAATTTTTCAAGGTCTGATGTCCCCCACCTAAGGTGCATAAGGGACATCAAATTCCACGGTGGTCCAAGAGCTTGACACGTGGCGCCGATCCGACTGCAGGGAATGCACGTTCCAAATAAGCACCTTGGGACCGAAGCGTAGGCACGTGGGTGTCCAAAAGATTCCTCTTAGGGGTTAGGAAAATTTTCAAGGTCTGATGTCCCCCACCTCAAGTAAAAAAGGGACATAAAATTCCATAGTGGTCATGGAGCTGACGCGTGGTGCCTGATCCAACGACAAGGAATGAATGCTCCAAATAAACACCTGGGGGCTGAACTGTCAACTCTGGAGGTCATATGAGGGTCCCAGAGGTCACATGGTGGCTGGGCACATTTTCCAAGGGCTGATTTACTTGAACTTAGGGATTTTAGGGACATGAAATCCTGCCAGGCTCCCGATCTTTGACACGTGTCCTCTTGAAAAAATGACTAAGTCTTGAATTACCTTTGAGAGGGTAACTTGGAATGAAGATAACTTGAGCTCCCGGTGGAATTTATTGGTAAAATTTTATATGATCCTAAATTTAAATGGAATTTTAAATCCAATTATGGGGTTATAATGTCTTTATTAGACCATATGATCTCGAAAAATTGGAGTTTTTATCTAGGACTCCACTTGTGCTCGAGAAAAACTTCCTTCCAATCACATGTGCAAAGGATTTGTGAAAAATATTACTTTACCATCATGTAGGTCTTGGAATCCTCTTTCTGAAGATGGTTTTTTCACTTCTAACTCCATCCAGAGCTCCCAAAATCTTCTTTTGAAGCCCAACAATTGTTTTAGGCCTATGTATCGCTTAGGCTTTTGAACCCTATTTTTAACTCAGACTACTCCAAGTCTTGAAAAACTTCCCCAAACCTTCCATGATGTTATAAGATCTTCCATTGACCTCCATGTTGAATTTTTCCTTCCGTTCCACTCTGGGGTTGATCCAATCCTTGGAAAGCCAATGATAGTGTTAGGGCAAAATCACAAAGCACCCTTCGGATGTTGATCGATTTCTAGGTTGATCACTCTAGCATCCAGTGTATTGAAGTGTGGGACTTGTGCGAGAGAGGAATCTTGAGATTAGAGGTGGTTCCTCAAACTCCTCTGATTAGATCTGATCCTTGCACAACTATAGAGGTTCAGATCCTAATCCTACTCTAAATTGCAAGGAGACAGGGATATAAGTGCAAAAATTGAAACTAACTAAAGATGGTGATGCACCAAAAGGAGTGGTGAATATTTTTGTCATGCAAATAGACACAAACCAAATATTGCAACATAAAATCATACACAGGCTGATAAGATATAATTTAGGATCTAAAATGAAACAAATAATACAAACAAAGGACTGAAACTCATTCACAAAGCTTGCATTATCATTTCCAATGTCAAAACCACTGCATTACAACCTCAGAGAGGTAGAAAAGCTGTTATAATCTTTGAAGAGGTCTGATTCTTGCAACAATCACTTGCTAGAGGTGAAAGAAGAAGTTTGCTATGCCAAAAAAGTTCCACCCTTTAGAAATGAGCCAAATCTGGCTTTTTACATTGCATGGGTCGAGCCCAGGAGAGAGAAAATGTACAAAATGTGGGAGCCCATTCCTCATTGACTGAAAATGCATTAAAACAGCATGGGGGACCTTACAAACCCATACCCTGTCATTTTTGACCGAATTGGAGGAGAATGCGACCCATTCTGCATTAAATTTGGTCGTTGAAATGTCATTTCTGGCCATGGACATGCGTCAGAGCTGTTTCTTAACTTTCTCTCTCCAGACTAAACCAAAATTCAAGATTGACCCCAGAATCATGTAGAGAATTTCATAATCTTTCCAATTATATAAAGAACGTGCAAATCCGAGCTCTGGATTGAAAGATATGGCGATATGAAGATTTAGGGCACAAAATAGGCAAAAATGGGTTTTGAAATTTTTTCCCGCGCTCCGCCACCTGGACGACACATGTCAGGTGCTGATTGGATGAGAAATTCTCTCTCCTTCCCTTACCCGTGGGTTTTCCTTGAAAGTTTTGACTTTTTGAACTTTTGGAAAAAAATTCATTTTTTCCCCGCGTCCCCGCCACTTGGGACACGTGGCATGATCTGGTTGGAGGACAGGGGCGCGGGGTCATCCTTCACCTTTTAGTTTTTGGCCAAAATTTTTGCCAAATTCTCTAATTCCTCCCCGAGCTCTGCACTCCCCTTCTCCTTAGGACACGTGTCCTCTTTTTATTGGCTCGGGCCAACGCTTCAAACCTTGCCCTTTGAAATTTTTACGTTTTCCCTTGTGACACGTGGCATTTCCTGATTCATCCTTAGGCTCGCCGATTTTCACATCCCTCACGTCCCTTTGGCCTGGTTGTCCCGAACTATCTGGGACAAATTCCTTCGATCCACCCGATTCGGGCTTCCCTGTCCCTCTTTGAGGTGAAGACACATGGCGTGATTTGATTGGCTCTCGGCTCCTTCGGCTTCCGTGTCCCACGTGTCCCTTTGTCCCAACTGTCCCAGTCTAAAGTTCTCTACACCGGCCGATCTAGGTGGTTCGCGTCCTTCGCGTCCTCACGGCCCAGATGTCCCGACTGTTCCGCTCAGCAGTTAATCGATTTTGCTTTTACCTTCGGCCGGTTCGCCCTTTCGCATCCTGTGCATCCCCACGGCCCGGATGTCCCAAACTATTTGGACCGCCTGGAGGCTTTTCAGCCAGTTTACGCCTCGACGTCCCAACTGTCCCAAGGGCCGCCTGGACTAGGACTTAGCCAATTTTCATGATTTTTTCTAGCCCAAGCTTGTTTTTTGCAACTTTTTCACCCTTTTTTAGAACTTGCTCCTTTCTTCTTGGACAGGAGAGTTAGAAAAAATCCGAGGGGACCCTAGAAACATGATTTTTTGCCTTGAATCAATCTATTTGCCTGGGACTTGAATATTCTGATGCATGTTATCAAAATTTACCCTGGGGGTGAATTTTGGATAACAATTTGGTGACTCAGCGGGGTTACCTGCCTGCTAGGTAGAAGATACCAGTTGCCTGAAGTAGTCCATTGGGCATGGAGTCATCAAATATTCTATTTAGAACCCTGACTGACTCAGTATGTGCAAGGAGGAAGATGGAATATCACCTAATGGAAGCAAATACTGCAAGACATCTCCATGGACAACAAGTTGTGCCAAAGCACTTAGGGAAAACAAAACTAACCTACAACAAAACAATGTGCACAAGCACTTGGAGGAATGAAAATCTAATCTAATATTTACAAGGTAGTGAATTTCCCTCTAGAAGCAACGCTTGAGATAGATTCCATTGACTGGAATCTGTAGTTCTTCACCATCCAATGAGGCCAATTGGAAAGCATTGTTGTTCTTACACTTTGTGACCATGTATGGGCCACTCCAAATGGCATCAAATTTTGAATGCCTTCCTGGTTTTTCTCTATCCACATCCCATTTCAACACTAGATCTCCAACTTGAAAAGATCTATCCTTGGCCTTCTTATCAAAGGTCTTCTTGATCAAAGCTTGATCCTTCTCCATTGCTTGGGATGCCTAATTTCTGATCTCTTGTAGCTCCATCAACTCTGCATACCTCACCTCCATGGGCTCAAACTCTAGCAACTCCAGCTACTTCATGAGTTCCAATGTTGGCAACTCAAGTGACATGGGCAACATTGCCTCTCTTCCATAGACAAGTTTGAATGGAGAGTTACTGTGGATCTCTTGGGAGTTATTCTATCACCCCATAAGGCTGATTTCAGTTTGGTATGCCAAGACCTCTTATTCTCGCCAAGATTCCTCCTAATTATCCTCAACAAGTTCTTGTTTGTAGACTCGGCTTGGCCATTACCTTGAGGGTAATAGTTTGATGAATTGCTTAGGTAAATATTGTTCTTGACAGCCCACCTAGTCACCTTAGATCCAATGAATGCCAACACATTATCGAGATTATTGTAGCAGGTACACCAAATCTGGTTGTGATCCTCATAAAATTCTAAGATCTTAGACTCATTTTCCTCTTTGAGTCTACTGCTCGTCATGTCCATTTGGTGAAGTAGTCCATGGCTGTCAAAATCCATTTGTGCCCTTGGCTTGAATTGGAATTAATGACTCAATGAAGTCCAAACCCCATTGCATGAATGGCTGGTCAACTAGGATTGGATGCAATGGAAGGGCAGCAAGTCTCTCTTTTCCGTGAAGAATGCACAATTCTTACACCTCTTGATCCATGCATAGCAATCACTGAAGATTTTAGGCCAATAATAACCAGCCTTCATGATTTTTAGAGCGATCATTCTTGGTGCAAAATGACCACCAGCTGGTCCACCATGGAACTCTTCCAACACCCTTTGAATCTAATTTGTGCTAATGCATCTCAACAGCACTCCATTCACATCTTTCTTGAACAAAAATCCATCAACAATGGAATACGGAACAACCTGTAATTTGAGGTGTCTTCTTTGGGTCTTGTTCATCTCCGGAGGGCATAGGCCTGTGCCTAGGAAGTGTATAATGCCTTGGGTCCAGAAAGGAGTGGGGGCAGCATTGTCTTCTTCTTGATTGCCACTTGGCTCATGGCTGTCCTGGACTATCAAAACAGCCTCTTCTTCATTGCATACTTCTTTTTGCTTCCCCAAAACCAGCTACTCACACAATCCTTTCCCTCTTACCAGCTTGGTGATCTTGATCTCAATTTCATACTCCATGACATGGGTGATCCAACCTACCCTTTTCTCATTCAAATCCTTTTTGAGGAGGAAGTCCTTAACCCTAGCATGTGAGACCAGCAACTGGACCTTGTTGTTTGAGATTAAATGCTTGAATTTCTTCAAGCTTCTGATTACTGCCAGCACATGCTTCTCAATAAAAGAGTACCTCACCTCATAGTCATCTAGGCTCCGGCTGAAGAAGGTAATTGGTTGCTCATCATTATCCTTGTTCTGCTATACCAAAATGGCAGAAATAGTGTCATTACCTCCAAATGCATAGAGGATGAAATCCTTGGAGAAGTCCGGGTTGATGAGAGTTGGTGCTTGGGAGATGGCTTCTTTGATTGCTTCAAAACTCTCCTTGCCTTCTGCTGTCCACTTGAAATCCATGCTCTTCTTTAACATTTTGGTGATGGGCTTGACAAGGGCTGCAAAATATGGGACAAACCTCCGAACAAAGTTTATCCTTCCCAAGAAAATCTGAAGGGCTTTCTTGTGGCTTGGCAATGGTAGTGCTCTTATGGATTCAACCCTCTCTGGATCAATTGCTAATCCTTCCTTGGAGACAATATGGCCAAGGAGTTTTCCTTCATGTGCAAGAAAGATGCACTTCTTAGGATTCAAAGACACTCCAAATCTCCTGCACCTCGTGAAGACTTGTTTCAAATGAGAGAGGTGGTCTGCTGCATTTTTGGAAAAAACAGTGATATCATCAAGGTAAATCAGCACCACATTGTTAATTAAACCTTTGAATGCCATGTCCATTTCCCTTTGGAAGGTAGCACCAGCGTTGGACAGCCCAAATGGCATTTTCCTATATGCAAAAGTTCCCCATTTGGTTGTGAAGGCTGTCTTGAATTGGTCCTTTTCCTTCACCATAATCTAATTGTAGCCTGTGTAGCCATCAAGTAGTGAAAACCTTTCTGAACCAGCCACAACTTGCAATATTTTCTCCATGGAAGGGAGTGGGTAATGGTCCTTGAGAGAGGCTCTATTCAAGTCTTTGAAGTCAACACACAATCTGATTGGGAATATGATCCTTGAATCAATCAACTTGTCCAATTCCTTCCTCATGAGGGGCTCCATGTGTGGATTGACTGGTCTTTATTTCTGCCTGACAGGCTTAGTATTTGGATCCAATTCGATGGTATGCTAAGCTAAGTTGGGATTGAAACCTTTCAAGTCTTCATAGCTCCAAGCAAACATGTCAGGGAACTCTTGACACAGTTGTATGAACTCATACCTTTCTTGTTCAGTTGTCATCCTCCCAATTTGCAATGGTTTGTTCTCTTCTACCAAGATGGATACTGAATCCTCTCTCTTGACCTGAATGTTTGCTTTCTCCTTTCTAAACTGATCATTGGGGTTAAAAATGGACTCCAAAGTGATAAGTCCCTTGGGTAGCTTGTTAGTTCTCAGCTGTACCACTTGGTCACCATACTGTTGTTCCAATTTTTCTTGATTCTTGGCTGAGAACTCAGCTTCTTCTTGCAAGAAATGGATGATTTGCTAGTCATTTTCAAACACTTGCCAACTGACATTGTTATCTGGCACTGAAGGCCTCATAATCACATGGATGTTTGGCTGTACCTTATCTTGTTGAATGCTTTCCACAATGTCAAAGGCTGCCCCTACTGCTGCAAGCCTGTCAGTAGCTTGATTCTCTTTCCTAGGAATGGATTTGATGCCAAAACCCTCAAAATATTCCATGAGGTCCCACACCCTATTCTTGTAGCACCTGAGTAGATCATTCTTGGTAGCATGTTGTCCCTTGACCTGATTTACAATCAATTCACTGTCACCAAAGACTTGCAAGTTCTTTATTCCTCTCTTTATTGCCCAATGCATCCCTTGCACCAAGGCTTCATATTCAGCAGTGTTATTGGAGCATGCAAACTGAAATCTAAAAGTTGAATAGTACTTTACTCCTTGAGGTGAAACAAGCATAGCTCCACCTCCTGTACCTTGTCTACTCCTTGATCCATCAAAAAATAGCTGCCATACCTCATTGTCATCTTTGTGGTTTGGCAGGGTGATGCTTAGGAATAAGCTGATTTTCTTCGTGTATGCAATAGACCCCAGACGAGACTCTTCTACTTCTTGATAAGGATCAAAAGCATGTATCTTGTTTGCCCATTCATCAAGAGTTAGATCCGGGATACTTCCAACCTTAGTGTCGGCTTCATCGGTGCTTGAGTGATCTTCTTGATCAAATTTGAGCAATTGGCATTAATCTGACTTGGAGTGTAAGGCTCAATGTGGAAGTTTGCAATAGGTTTTGACCTGATTGTAGCTTTGGATCCATACCTCATTCTAAGCAGTATGTGTGACCAATCAGCAGAAAAATATCCCCAATCTTGGGTGTGAAGTCCTTGACAAACATAGGGCAAAGAGTGGTGGAAGGTCTATGACTGATACATCTTGTAAAACAACAACATTTGGACATGCATGCAAGGTAAGACTCAGGTTTCTAATCACCCCAACTGTTGTTACTGCTGTCCCATCTAGCTGCACCACCCCTTTGGATGTTGTTTCATACTGGAGCCCTAGCTGATCAGCTATCTGTTTAGGCATTACCGAGCTACTTGCCCCGGAGTCTATCATGCAATTATGTACTAGCTGATTTCCAATGATTAATGAAACATAGAAAGGAGGGGGCTTCAACATTTTACCTTGCTATCCTCCATGATTTCCCTCAGGCTGGGCAGCATTTGTGAGCACTTTGTCTTGCATCTAAACTTGCTGATTCAAAGTTGGCCAGTCCTTCATGGCAGCTTGCAGCAGATCTCTTTGGCCTGGGATAGATAGGGATTCCCACATTGATATATTGACGTTTGTCTTCTTCATCTGATCAATGATACTGAATGGTGATGAAGGATCTCTTTATTTTCCCTTGGTTTACATGTTCACCCCTTGCACGTGGGCAGCAACAACTGGTATTTGAGTTGGCCTAGGGGTTGTTCTTGGCTGCCCTTATGCATTTGAAATTGGATTTTGCTTGCCAATAATTTGTGGAGCCATGGAAGGTTGTGGATTGGTTGGGACTAATGGCTGTTCTTCACCCAAATTCCTTCTTTTTGACCTTGTGTTGGCTGCAACACCTTGAGAAACTACCTGGTTCATGCCACAAAAACCCTCTGCTTGCCAATTTACCAACGTGGTGTCATTTGGGGCTGATTGTTGTTGGAATGCTTCTTGTTGTTGGTTGTTTCCTTGACTGCCCTCACCCTCTACACCAGTAGTTGTCACCATTAGTGCTTGGTTCAAAGCATCATTGAAGCACATGGATTGGTTATGAGGCTCATTGCATGGAAAACACCAATCATACTCCTGAGTAATGTTGTTTTGTGTTGGCACCAATGCCTTAGAGGCAGATATGGCATTTGGATTATAGGGCTGAAATGGTCTATTGGCAAGAGGCCTTGTTTGATTCATATTTGCAGTGGGTCGTGGCCTTTGTGGTTGGTAAGAAGGTCTAAAACCTTGGGCTTGTTGCCTCTTGAGAGTAACCATCTCATTGCCTAGGTTTTGCAATTACTTCATGACTTCTTGAAGCTCATTTGGGGCACTTGGAGATGAAGTGGAAGCTTCATTTGAACTCTGATTTCTAGGGGTGGGAGAAGGAGCCAAATTAGGTGCTTGATTGGTGTTTGGACTCTCTAAACTTGGAAACAATGGCATGGGAGGTCTAGGGGCAAGTTTTCCAGCTTGGATCAAACAATTTTCAGCCCTAATGGAAATGCTATAAGCCATAGGGATAGTTATGCCTCCCATGGACTGAATTAACATAGAAATATCAGAATTTAGAGCTTTGAGATAGTAGAGAAAAGAACCTTCTATTGTTGGCCTGACTGCCACTGGAATTCTCTCCCAAGTCTTTTGAAATCTGAAGTTGAAATCGGTCAGCTGCTCATTGGGAGCTCTCTTGATGGTTGTCAGCTGCTCCAAAAGAGACAAGTTGTCTCCCTTTTCTCCAAATTTCTCATGAAGTGCTATACACAGCTGATTCCAATTTGTGATAGAACCAGCTCCAAGGCTCCTAAACCATTGGAATGGTTTACCCTTGAATGAAGATGCCAGTAACTTGACAGCCACTTGCATTTCATTGATTTCATGAATTACACAAAGGTTAGCAATATCTTTAACATGATCACCTGGAGTAGTCTGATTTTCTCCAGTGAAGTAGGGAATGTTCTTCAAGGCTGCAATAGGAATTGAATGCTGTACATTGAGGGAAAGTGGGTTGCTGCCTGTGAAGTTGACATAGGGGTTGTTTTGTGCCATTCTAATTGGTCTTAAAACCCTTGTTGACTGAATGAAAGGCCTACTAGGTGGAGGAGTTGAGAGAGTTCTGTTTGGTGGAGATAGAGACCTTTGAATCCTTCTTCCTCTTTGCCTTCTTCTTGGAGATAATTGCAAGTATTCAAACAACACTTCTTCTTCTCCAACTCTTGACCTTGTGGTGACTCTTCTCATGAGTTTTCGGGCTTGCCTTCGCTGAAAAACATTGATTCTTCCCCTTGGAGTTGCCAGATATGCAAATAATAGCTCTTTTTAAGAAAGAAAATTACAGCAAATGCACATCAACTTTGCTGCAATAAAAATGAGACCTCTAGGTCCCATCGGGCGTGCCAAAACTATTAGGGAAAAATCACAGCACCCCTGGATGTTGATCAGATTTCTAGGTTAATCACTCTAGCATCCAGTATGATTGCACAACATGGAAACCTCTCTCCAAGTGTGGGACTTGTGAAACTGAGAGAGGAATCTTGAGATTAGAGGCTGGTTCCTCAAACTCCTCTGATTAGATCTAATGCTTGCACAACTACAGAGGTTCAGATCCTAATCCTACTCTAAATTACAAGGAGATAGGGATAGAAGTGCAAAAATTGAAACTAACTAAAGATGGTGATGCACCAAAAGGAGTGGTGAATATTCTTGTCATGTAAATAGACACAAAAAAAGATTGCAACATAAAATCATACAAAGGCTGATAAGATATAATTTAGGATCTGAAATGAAGAAAATAATACAAACAAAGGATTGAAACTCATTCACAAAGCTTGCATTATCATTTCCAATGTCAAAACCACTGCATTACAACCTCAGAGAGGTAGAAAAGTTGTTACAATCTTTGAATAGGTCTGATTCTTGCAAAAATCACTTGCTGGAGGTGAAAGAAGAAGTCTGCTATGCCAAAAAATGTTCCACCCTTTAAAAATGAGCCAAATCTGGCTTTTACATTACATGGGTCAAGCCCAGGAGAGAGAAAATGTACAAAATGTGGGAGCCCATTCCTCATTGACTACAAATTCATTAAAATGGTATGGGGGACCTTACAAACCCATACCCTAACATTTTTGACCGAATTGGAGGAGAAGGCGACCCATTCTGCATTAAATTTGTTTGCTGAAATGTCATTTCTGGCCATGGACATGCATCAGAGCTATTTATTATCTTTCTCTCTCTAGACTGAACCAAAATTTAAGATTGACCCCAGAATCATGTAGATAATTTCATAAGCTTTCCAATGATATAAAGAATGTGCAAATCCGAGCTCTGGATCGAAAGATATGGTGATCTGAAGATTTAGGGCACAAACCGTAAAAATGGGTTTTGAAAATTTTTCCCGTGCTCCACCACTTGGATGACACGTGTCGGGTGCTGATTGGATGAGAAATTCTCTCTCCTTCCCTTTCCCGCAAGTTTTCCTTGAAATTTTTTACTTTTTGAACTTTTGGAAAAAAATTCATTTTTTCCCCTCGTCCCCGCCACTTGGGACACGTGGCATGATCTCGGTTGGAGGAAAAGGGTGCGGGGTCATCCTTCACCTTTTAGTTTTTGGCCAAAACTTTTGCCAAATTCTCTAATTTCTCCCCGAGCTCTACACTCCCCTTCTCCTTAGGACACGTGTCCCCTTTTTATTGGCTCGGGCCAACATTTCAAACCTTGCCCTTAGAAATTTTGGACATTTTCCTTGTGACACGTGGCTTTTCCCTGATTCGTCCTCGGGCTTGCCAACTTTTCACATCCCTCGCATCCCTTTGGCCCGATTGTCCCAAACTATCTAGGAAAAATTCCTCCGATCTTCCTAATTCGGGATTGCTTGTCCCTCTTTGAGGTGAATACACGTGGCATGATTTGATTGGCTCTCGGCTCCTTTGGCTTTCCGCGTCCCATGCATCCCTTTGTCCCAACTGTCCTAGTGCTAAAGTTCTTTGCATTGACCGATCCAGGCGGTTCACGTCCTTCACGTCCTCATGGCCCAGATGTCCCAGACTGTTCCGCTTAGTAGTTAGTCAATTTTTCTTTTACCTTCGGCTGGTTCGCCCTTTCATGTCCCGCGCGTCCCCACGGCCCGGATGTCCCAAACTGTTTGGACCGCCTAGAGGCTTTTCGGCCGGTTCACGCCCCGACGTCCCAACTGTCCCAAGGGCCACTGGACCAGGACTTAGCCAATTTTCATGATTTTTTCTAGCCCAAGCTTGTTTTTGCAACTTTTTCACCCTTTTTTAGAACTTGCTCCTTTCTTCTTGGACAGGAGAGTTAGAAAAAATCGAGGGGACCCTAGAAACATGATTTTTTGCCTTGAATCAATCTATTTTCCTGGGACTTGAATATTCTGATGCATGTTATCAAAATTTACCCGGGGGGTGAATTTTGGATAATAGATAGCTCTTCCCATGACTCCCCAAAATTTGCATTTTCAATGAAGTCCTAAAATCACCTAGGGGAATGAATGGAATTTCATAAATCACCTAGGGGGATGATATAAAATTTGTTGGGAGGTAATTTGGACTAACTTGATAGAGCTATTTTTTCCTAGGAATGATAAAACATGAAAAATTTGGCATAGGGGTATAGTTTTCATGCTTGGAAACTTCCAATTTCCCTGTTGTACATTTGCATGATAACAAACTACTAGATGTATGATTATTTCTCTTGTTAAAATCTAATTAGAAAATTCCAACTAGTGTGTCCTCGAAAATGGTGACAAAAATTATGGGTGTCATTATTCCCTTCATTTAATCAACTTCCTGTTGATGTCATATTCAAACCAAGGGTGTTTCTAAAGCTATATACAACAACAATAATCATTTCGATCTAGTAGTTGACTATAGTTATTTTTGTATTTTCTAGGGGATATTTTCAATGTCTTAAGGATTTCTTGGTAAAAACCTTATTTAAATCATACTATGAAAACTTTGTTGAAAGGAAACACACTGAAAGATTTGCTAGAAGGAAACACACTTTGCAGAATGGAAATAAACACACTTTCTTTTGGAAATAAACACACAACTTAGATTTCTTAAAAATGGTTGCAAGAAGAATAAGAATCTATCTAGACACCTGTAGGAATGAGTATACAACAGAGTTTAACTAGAAGAATTAAAAGTGATACAGAATTAACAGATCTAAACTATTTTCTTAGGAAATATAAATACCAAATAGATGAATATCATGGTCCTTAGGGGAGTGGGCCCTTGCTTCTCCTTGAATGAAGATTTAACAACTTAGAATTCTCTGAAACAGGAATGGCTATTTATTGATAAAACATTCGGTATTACAAAACATACTAGATATTTTTACTTCAATTTGTATTATGTATTCTATATCTATATCTATATTCTCTATTATCTATCTACTGCAAGTTTGCTTATATATACTTTTACAATTATAGTTGTCTCTACAATTCTGATGAAATCGAATCATGCCCAGAATAGATGCTGACTAAGATTGTGGCAGATCAAACAATTGCAAGATAATTATCCTTGGATCTACAATCAGAAATCTTCTCATCCTTTCTTGATTGAAAGGGTCGTTGATGCTAAATCACCGGATGTGGTTAGAATAGATAAACTTCCATTGGTTCGGAACTTCAGAGAAGTTCTAGAACCATAGGAAATTGTTAAAGATCAAAACCGTTGAGAGTTTTAGAGCTATACTCAGGATTTCTAGAACTAAGTCCAAAATTTTGGAACTAAATACTGGAGTTCTAGAACTAAGTCCGAAAGTTCCGGAACTAGGTGATGAAGCCTATGAATGTGTAATGGAGTTCTGGAACTAGCTTGGAAGTTCTAGAACTAAGCCGTATTGGAACAAATGCTACCGAAAACATGTTGAACGCTACATACTTCATTTCTTTGACTGATTGGACCTACTTTATTACAAAACTAAATTTCCAACACACTTCGTTAGGAATTTCAGAGCTTTTAAACGTTAGAATCACAATCAATCAAAAGATGGACAATTACATCCTAACTCATATCAGATCAAATAAAAGTCACAAAATGTAATCAAACTTAATAAAAAGGAGAGTAAGATGAGATCATTTATTATACATTCAATGAGCATATTCTAGCCCCATCATCCTTTTTCCTAGATCATCCAAATCCTTCATGGTTTAATCCCTATTGCATATGTGCCTATCATCATACTTTGGGTCATGATATGACCATTGTAAGGTTGTTAAAACTATCATCCATGATATTTTTGAGCAAGAGGACCTCCTTGATGATTCTCCTTATCCATTTAGTACTTCATCCATATCCCATATGAATCCTTTTATTACATCTCCATCCATTTAGCTTCTTGGGTCTCTTTACCCATCTATACCATCTCCTATCACTCTTCTTGACAAGGTTCCTCCCTTGTTCATCAATATGGTTTTCCTCACTGCACCACCTCTATGATCCATTATTATCAACATCCTACCCATCCATCACTAGGGAAGAATATTCTCCTCTTTATCTACCCCCTTGCATACTTCTTCTTATCTTAATCAATCCACCCCCCTACACTAGGGGGACTTCTTTCTAGGGTCCGAATATTCAAATATTAGTTCCCTTCCACATTCGACATCTTCTTATCTCATCCAAACTTGTAATTTCATCTCCTCCTCCTTCAACCACTTTCATGGCCATATTTTTTTCTTTCATTCGGAAGCACCATGGATTTGTCTAAAATCCACCATTTTGGCACTTATTTCATGATATTTATTTAATCCATCTCATTTGGTTCTGGTTTATCTTTTCTCTCTCTAGGGGGCCATTTATTAGTCTTAAATGCATACAATTTTCTTCCTTAATGGGTAGAGCTTGCTTTTGTTTTTTCTTGATCATCTTTCTACAACGTTAACATCAACAACCTTACAACTAAATCAGAACGTCGCTAATCTTTAAAGTAGCCAACATGGAAAGTTTACCCCTATTTGGATCGAACCATATATTATCATGCATAAGTATGGGTTGGGTGCCTATCATTTGGCCTCCTTTGATGGCAAACCGGAAGTGGAGCCTCTTAATGTATTACAATTGTTACCATACTATTGTTAGAACATCTACCAGTGCTATTATTTATATCCTTAGATCATTCCTCCATCTCAGCCTCTTCCATTTCTCATTGTTATGATTTGGAATTATGTGGTCTTCCGTCAATTCCTAGATGTGACCATAAATATGAGCACCATGACTCTTCCTGTAATATTTTCCTTATGGATAGTTTCTCTCTTCTTGGTGAGAACTCCACAATCATCACATCTATCACCCTCTTATTCACCTATTGGAACAATGTAAAGGATCCAAGTGGTGTCTCTTATACACACTTTATCCCCTCCTAAATGGTCTACTTTGCTAGTATCAGCTCTCCCCCATATAAAAAATCAAAAATCCTGGATGTTAAAATCATAGATCAAATTTATAAAAAAACAGATCCCTCAAAGGACAATTGTTCATGAAAAAAAAGGCATGTAAATCAAAATCAAAGTCAAAAGAAAATAAAAATAAATAGACGGATCCGTGAAGGAAAACAATAATGTATTATTCTTGCCATCCATATTATATAAAGTAGACCATACCCTCGAAGTATGTCTACTCCTTATGGCATTTGAAGGCTTCTTCTATTGATTAGCCTTCCATTTTATTAACATCCTATAGAAGCTTCCCTTTGATTAGATTTCTTCTAGCAGACATTCTACATTGATCAGTTTTCTCTTTCCTCTTCCCGAGTTGGGGCATAGTTTTAGGGAACACCAATTTTGGAGAACCCTCTTCTCTTATAGAAGTAAATCTAAAATTCCTTTGTCATGTCGACATTTTTGTATGAGTTCATTTCATCCATTCTTTCCTCATTTTCTTTGATATGACTAACTATCGTTGATTTTTTGCTAATATATTTTTTGGTCGCATGTGCCTTACATTTTTTGGATTCCCTTTTTATGTACTTATAATGCAATTGGAGGAATCCTTTCCTTATATATTCCTTGATATAATGTGGTGTTGTTTGTACCTTTACTTCATTGTTGTGAGGAATTTTACCCTAGTCGTATCACGTATGCATTTCAACACATCTTTCTTTATCTTAATCACCTATATACTTATCATACAACACATTTACTCTTACTTGTATCCATCATTAGCCACATCTATTTTCAATTTATTTATATAAGATACATCCCAATCATCATCATTAAATTCAATCATGGAACATATGGTCATAATCCTCATTAACACATCACACATTTATATTATCATGATCATATACAAAACACACATATAATCTAAAATCACCATCACATCTAATCTAAAAGCCATCATCATGACATGTAATCTAAAATCATCATCACATCGAATTAAATTCATCACATCACATAATGAACACATAATAATCCACAAAAAAACCATATATCATATATAAATCAAAATGTGTATCAATACATCACTGCCCTCTAACAGGGCTCTCTCAAAGTAAATATGCTATCAAAATCTTTGAAGTTTATATCTCGAGGATATAAATTCCTCTCCCTCCAGGGTAGGTATAACACCTAATCCCTGCATATATTTTCCACCCTTGTGGCCTCCCTCTACTCATTGTGGTTTTGTCACACTTTTCATTCTCCTCGATGGCCCTGCTCCACCTTCGATTGTCCTTACTAGGTTCTTTGAGTGGTGCAATGTCTTTAACAACTTCTCAAAAATATCCCTCATAATATCAAGGCTCTATAGCTAGTGCTATGTACATTTCCATGGAAATCATGTTAGGAGGTGATATATGTTCTCGACCCCCGTGGAGATGCTTAGGCACCACTCACTAACTTTGTCACCAAAAAAGTATTCAAATCACCAATACGGTTCCTATAGGCCTCCCTCTATTGTCATTAGCGGTCTCTCTCCTTAATAAATTGGTCCTCTCTCCGAGTTACCACATCCCTCTTCTGTAGAGTTGTGTCTCTCTTTACCCTCATCTTCTTTAAATCAGCACACAATCATGTAACTTTGCAGCACTGTCTTGCTTCACCATCTCTTCCTCCTCTAGGAACCGCCTCAACATCAATCTACATCTCCTCTATCTCTTCCTCCTCCTCATCTCCTCTCTCCATAGTCACCCTATTTTCTTAGATGGCATTCACCCAATCACTAAAGACAACCCTGAATCCTACCTCATCATCCTCATCCCATGGTGCAGCCTCCTCCTCCAAAGTTTCTACTATGACAGGGCTCGGAAACTCCCTATCTGTCTCCTCCTATCTATACAAAATAGGATCTCGGGAACTTCCTGGATGACTCCAAAGTGTTGTCTCACTTTATCTAACTAAATGACCTCTATTCTCTCCAGTATTCTCCCCTACATCCACCTCATACTCCTCATCCTTGTCAACTCTATATCTACACCAAAGCTAAAGGGAAAATCCCTATACAACCCTCACCTTATCGATCACTATCTAATTCGATAAGCTGATCTACATATCAGTCCACCCTCCTCTCACTCATGTGTCCAAAGGTCTAATTGGCCCTCCATATCAAAAATCCCACCTCCAACTTAATGTGGTCTCTTGTGGCCCACGTAAGCCACAGTGGAAAAATCAATACTTTATTGTCATATAAATAGTAGTACAATAAGAAAACCCAATCAATTCCTAACCTTTGGTTTGATCTATACTTGGAAATATCATGGTAAACCTGAGCCAACAAATTGGTACCAAATAAAAACACCGTCCGGTGGTCCACAATGTCTACCACCACATTTACGAATACCCATGGAAATTGAGATGCATAAGAGTCTAAAAATCATAGCATGACACATATTTGCCATCATCTCCATATAGATCAAATGGTTGTGTGGTACCCCAACCTCATATCTCACCTCATATGTAAAATCCCCTAAAGAAAATTAGATGTGGGGCGCATCGGCTCCAAATAGCCACATCAACACTACTAATCTCTCCTCACTGGTAATGGGAACTATTTTCTCCCCTATATCTATAAACGAGAATCGATACACATCCTTCATGGTGACTGTCATCTCCTTGTCTGAACCAAATTTCCATGTCTACTGATCTCATCTCTCCACAAAATCAATCATAATACCCACATCCCATAGGATCCTCTCGATAATATCAAAATCCAGCCACTCCCACTATAGTCAAGTGATCCCACTCAACATCTGTGACATATCCTCGATCGCTCATATAGAGCGGGAACTCTATCTCTCAAATACAAGGTCTTTCTATCCTATAATCATAAATAAAACATACATATATTAGATTGACCACACAAAATCTGATCATAATTAATTAAAATTCATCAAGATTCAAAATTTTATCCTAATCCATTAATTTTCATCCAAACCCTAATCTATCTAGTATAACCCTAGTCGACACCAACCCGGGCTGGGTCGACATGTTTTGGGGGTCAATCGAAGTGCCTTAGGGTTGGGTCAACATTGACCCACTTGGATCACCGCCAACCACCCCTAGTGTCATCCACTTTTTACAAAAAAATGTAAAAAAACATTAAATTCAATTTAAAATCGGTGTGGTTTTATGTTACTCACCATCCTCCGCACCCTCTTGTACTTCTTTACACTCCGATGGCTTCCATCTCTCGGCTCTTCCTTTAATCACTCTACTCTCTCCTATCAACTTTGTGTGTGTAAATGATCATTGTTGGCCGACCCCAAGGTTATATAGCCACTAACTTCAGGTCACCATCGATTGGACATAGTCACGGTTGACTCCCCTTAGTAATAATTTTTTTAGATTTCCCCCCTTTCTTTATTCCTTTCCTAGGGCTTCATCCTTGTTTACCTTTAAGTCCACATTTGTGACCATAATCATTTTCCCTCTAGTAATTTTGATCCAACATTCAAACTATTCCTCCTTCAGCATACAAACTTTTTAAGTACACCTTTTGTGGCCATAATCACTCCTCTTTTGGGCATTTTTAATTCACAATCCTATCTAATTCACGCATGAAGTCCTCCTTTGAGGCCATATTCATCTTCCCCTTTGGGAATTACATTTATCATATCCAGTCAACTCTTATGGTATATTCGTTCCCTTATTTGAGACACCCTTTTATCAAATTCCACCTTTGTGGCCATACTTTCCCCACTTAGGGCATTTTATTTTCCTTTTAACCTTCACACCATGTTATCCCCTTTTGGTACATGGTGTTTCATCATTCACTTGTTCATTTTTCCCTCTCGGAAATTTTTTTCTATCCCACGGTACCATACCTTTCATCCTCGTCCCTTGTGGACACGTACCTATTCGCTCCATTCCTCATGTACAAAGTATTTTGAATACCTTTTCACATATAGTTGCACATATTTCTATGACTTTCCTATGACTAGTTGGTCATCCCGACTTACATCCATACTACAGTGATCTTCACCCACTTACTTTTCCATGGAACATTGTATCCTATCTCTATTGAGACCTCAATTGTGTCCTCTACCGATATGATATCATAGTCACTTCCATACTTTTTCTTAATATTGTGATTCCTTTATGCTTGGGGCATCTTGCTTTGGTAATCATTTTACCCATTTTTAGTTACCCACCTACCCTTCATCACCTACCTTTTTCAAATGCGTCATAAATTTCCCTTGATGTTATCGATCCCCCATTTGAGGGGGATCTCATCATCCACCTTTCATCAATTCTCATCCAACTCTTATCATTTTTGTCTCATGGATTTCTAGCACAAACCACTCAACAAAAATAGGAAAATGTAGACACCTAAATTAGGTATCTATGTATGTCTCCCAAGTATATTGTATTCATCTCCCTTAGTTTAATTTAAATTCCCATTTATCTCTTCCATATCAATCTTTATTAAAATTAATTAATTAATTAAAAATTAATTAATTAATGCAAATACCCATCAATTTCCCTTAATATACTTCTTATTTAACAACCCTACACTTTTTATAACCTATCTCCACTACCAACTCACCTACACCTCATCCCTAAACATCCTCTTCCCGCCTAATGCTTTAAAGCATCCAGCCAACTCTTAAAAAAGCCAAAATCATGCCAAAAGTAAAAAAATCCTCTAATTAAGGAAAAATTCCTCACAATCGGTGGTGACCCAACCCAATCACCATCGACCCTATAAAGCTAAGTGATTTCTTTCTATTCTTTAATCAGATGCATGAAAATCTGATCCTTCTTATGACTTGAGCATCCTTCCTCACGCTTGAGCATTCTTGAGACATCTATAAATCTTCTTAACATCCCTTTGGCATGTTTGCATTGCTCACGATCATCCTTCATGATATTTCTCATCATCGTTATCTAGATTTTGGTATATCTATCATATTATTGTATATTCTTTATTCCTAACCTTTTGTAGGTATAGATCATATTTGCAACATCCAGGGAAAACTCAACAACCTTCTCCTACAGCTCCTTTGATTGCAAGCTACCATATCCATCCTTTTATCCTCGACTTTATACTTCTCGATATAGTCACCATCAATTCCTCCTGGTCATCGTCAACTGGGGATATGTTTATGAAATAATCCATCCAAATCCTCCATTCATGTCCTCTTTCCTTCTTTTTTAATCTTTGGTTCATTTTTGTAGATCCTCTTACAAGACTTATAGACCTTTATGACCTTCAAGATTGCATCCATACCTTTCAGACCTGCATATTTTATGTATAGTTTTAGATGCATCCTCCCAAGTCATCGTTGACATTCCCTGCACACATTTTGGGTCACCGTTGACTCATACTAGGTAACCATTATATTGTACGATTATTTCTATCGAATAATATTTAAATCATTTTAAATCATTTTCTAGATTTAGTGTTGTTATTTCTACATGTTATATATAGTATTCTATTTATTTCATTCTTTTTAAACAATGAGGGTTGACAACCATGAAAGGAAGTCAAAAGCTTCTTGGATATGACATTTTCTGAGAAGCCCCTACATTAATCTATCTAATCAATATCCATTTCAATCTTATCTATAGGTTTCATCTGATTTCTAGTAGCAGAATCCATCATCATCTTGCACTTGTATCACATCGCATATGAGGTAACATAAACCCTCTAGCATTTCTAAGTTTTATAGTTTCTTTAGTAGCTAGTGCATTAACCTCATTAAAAATGAGAAACTTGGTTAAAATACACTTAAAGACTCATTCATGTGTTATTTTATGGGGTTGGCCCATAATTCCATTATTGTAGCCATGTTATTACACTAGTTCATTATGCACACTAGAACATCATTCGAGTCTAAACTAAATGCTCACTCAAGCACATGCATCTACTATATCCCTCTTTTTTGTTTTCTTTTCAAGATGTTAACATGCATAGTTGTCACTATAACTAACAAAATTTTCATTCATACATAAACAACTCATTCCAATAATCTTGGAAACATAAGTAATAAGGAAATAATCAATCCATGTAAACCATTACTAACACCAATTGTACTTGATATATTACCATGCTCAAATATGTAAAAAAATAATATCCAAATATAACTACCCATCATAAATAGAATTCATTACATCACAATAAAGTTGAATACATTATCAAGTGTTACATCAATTCGCAGATCCATAAAAACCATAACATATTATTGATTATACCCTCATCCACATGGTAATGTCTTGAGTAGATCCATAACATATAAATACGAGTGGGGAATTTCCCTTTAATTACCATGCACCTTCCTAAAGATAGGCATTCCCAAAAATAGACATCATGCATTACATCAAAAAATAGCCATAAAGGCGTGCATGCTTTTACAATGATCCTAATAATAGATTAATCTAAATATAGCTCTTGCTTTAATCATATTATTATATTGACTCCTGCATGATCTTCTTGTGATATATGCATGTTATTTTTATAGATTTATCCCCTTTACGTTCATCTCAATCCATCTTGATGTTATTTAAATATATCTCTTGTGTAGATGCCACCCTTCTTTTGTTCTTCTATTTTTATCCTTGAGTCAAAAAAATTGACTAAGTTCCAAATTCTCTTGATCAGGCACAAACCTTCACACATTATCCCATTCTTCTTACGTGCCCCTTCATACCTTCCCACGCACGCGTCTCATTCCTTCTACACACTACTCATACTTCAATTTATCTCATTAAACATTACCCCACACTAATTTAATTGTCATCCTCGGTAATGGTTAGCCCAACTTATCTCCCAAAACAATGGAAGAATAAGGAATAAAATTAATTATTGTGAGCCAAATAAAATTGAATTCCCTTCTATACGAAGTTGCTTCACGCCTCAAGCTACTAGATTAGCTCTGGAAACTTTGCACTCAATTCTCTTTCTAGATTTTCCCATTCTGCGAGCTCTTCGGCAACCTTTCTGGCACACTCTCCACTATGAATGGTATCTAGACAGTAGCTCACTCCTCTACCCTTACTTTGATCTCATGCATGACCACACCTAACTCTATTATGACCTCTTCTATCATTTCCATGAGCTCCATCACCATTTTCTCGGATTTTTAAATCTAGAACTTGAGGTTTTTCTTCTTTTTATTGATAAGCTCTTTTTGTTCTAACAACTCTACCATCACTTAAGTTTGATCAATTTTGTTTGGTCATTTTCTTCACCTGTATGGCCCTAAGTTCTCGCTTATTCATTAATTACCCTCATACTAATGATAGGCTCAAAATTTCTACATCTATCAAAACCCTAGTCATCTTTAATACTAGCCTCCTTGAGCTATGTGAATAGAGTTTCAAGTTCAATTTTTCTCACATCCACATATACCTTGTTCCTTCTCTTTTCCTTAGCCAAATATGTAATCGATGGTCCCACACATGTTTTAATGTTCACCAATAACATCCCAACTAGGTATTCAATATATTCCATTTCATCATTATAGTCACTCTGTGCTTGGCTCACCAAGGTTGGGCATACGTCTAAAATATTCTTTACTAAAGTTCCCTCCCTATCATAGGCTTATTTTGAGTGCTTATATTCTCCTTTCAAGTCATCCTTCGTGCTCTCAAATTATTTCTCCTTATTATTTTTATCTTCTACCATAACGCTCATGGTACCTCCTTTTCAATACTCTTGTGTGCAACCTCGGTAGCTAATTTATTTAAAACATTATAGGTTTATTCATATATCAACCTTGTGGGGTCAACCAGTGTATAATCCTTCCCTAGCTACTTCTTCATTTCTTGTGTAAATAAAGACCTATTGCTAATTTTGAAGTCTAGCTCCTCTACATGTGTATGCATATTCCACAACAACATCTTCCTTGTGCATGAGAGCCCTCCTTTCTTATTCATCAGGTCCAATCGTAAAATTTCTTAGCTAAGACCATGCTCTGAAATATTTCCCTTAGCACCTTCGTAGGTTCATCTACATAGTCCATATGTGGTGATTGGGGAGGTCTATGCTTCAACACTTCCTTGTTCGTGGTTCTCTACTACGGAGTGAAAGGGCCTATGTTATTTCCTCATACTACACCCTTATCTTCCTTAATTACATAGGTGTCATCATCCCCTTTATCCTCTTCATTCACCTCCTCCTTCTACACTGGTTACTTTCCTTTATCCTTATACGAAATCCTATATGGTTCTTCCTTTTTCAAGTTAGGATCTTCATGTGTTGACACTCCCCTTGCTTTCTCTTTCTCATCCTACTCGCACTCTAGATCTTCCACCATATTTTCCTCTATATCTTTGTTACTAGATACTACATGTGTCCCTCCACACTTGGTCTTTGTCTTTACTAGACTTTCCTTGAATGGCTAAGAAGGTCATGTGCCATCATTATGTTTTCTCCATTTAGAATACTTCTCCTTCTGCGTATGTGGTCAAGCCCACCTTCTTCTTATTCATCTTCTTCTTTAGTAGGATATTCCTCACACATGCTCTTTTGGCTATGGCACAATGGTTTTATTGGGCTATGGGAGGTAAGATTCTTTGACTTATAACTCTACCCCATCATGTGCCTTCGGTCATAATACTACGAAGAATCTACATATCATCCCCTTAATAGTAACATTAAACTAGGAGTTCAAGTCTAGTGTATCCATTCTCTGAAATCTCAAAGTATGCGGGCTTAGAGTAATACTTGTAGGTGGTGTGTAAAGTTTGTCAATCTGATTCCACCTTATCGACATCAAATACCATATCTTGTACATTTTTGATCTAATTTACCGAACACTTGAAATATATTTTAGTAAATGTAAATGGCATATTGTACCACGACCCCATTTCACCATTCTCTATTTTGAAACACGTAAGGTTGTAGTGTTACATCACTATAAAATTTTCATGTTCTCTAACCTCCTCAGAAACTCACATGGAATGCTCCATTCATTCTCAAATGTCATGTACATCCTTTCATACTAATTTTATAATATGGCCTTATATACATTCTTGATTACGTCGTTGTAAGTGTATCCCACAAAATGTACTCTTGGGGATATGTTTTCTAGAGGGTAAACCCACATGTTCTCATCAAGCCCATCTGGGACACCTATCTCCCAAAATATAATTAATAGGAGAATTTATCCCTATGTGATTTTTCCCCTTCTTCATTTTGTGCCCTGACCTCCTCAATTATCTCATTGGCGATGAACTACGGTATGTTATATTATGTTTTATAATACATTTTGTGTGTAATATAAAGAAAATTCTTATTCACATCGTCCCATATCTCCGAAGCATCCAATTTAAAGATTACAAGTCTAGACACTACCCTAGTCATAGGGTCTATAAGTTTCTCTATACTCATGGCCCTTCCACCCTTCTCATTCTATAATGGAATGACAAACTCATCAAATTCTTTTTGTCATCATGTAGATCCAACTCTAGTTATTCCCCTATCTCACACAACCTCTCGACCTTTCCAATGATCTAGGTTTTTATCCTCATCCTTCATCCCACAAAGTAAAAATATTCTTCATGAACCCTAGACATGATCCATTGGAAGAGATGTGTGGGTTTAGTGAAGAAAGGTAGCTCCAATAACTAGAGGACCCCTACCTTCTCAATAATTCTTCTCACTCAAGTCATCAACAAGTACCTTCCCTTCCTCATTTATGTCCATAAAATCTCGTAGCATGTCTTCCTTCAAAGTCATCTCATTTCTTGAAGCCCTATGATTGAACTCACTTATTTTTTGATTTAGGATCTATGATCTCTATGATTGTACCCTAATCACTCCCGAGGGTACTGCATATATGAGTAAATATCCTCCAATGGGTCTTCAACCTCAAACCTCTTCATTTGAGCCTTGTTTCTTCCTCTAGGTGATGAAGTAGTCACTCTCTTTGGTTTCATTCTTCTAAAAACTCATGCCCTAGTTTATCTAATTTTTCCCTTCACAATACCCAAGCTCTACAAACCCTAACTATATAGAATCTAGTCCATAAACACCCTAACTTCTTGTACCTGGTTTTGTACTCAACCCTCTACTCAAACTACCTCTTTTCACGAAGGAGTTTTACACAATCACCTTATGCACGTTGCTAGACTAGCTTACTCATTACTTAACTTGCTCTATTACACTAAGTCGTTATGTTACTCATAATCACTTTAAATACAAGATGACAAATAATTTGGTTTGCCCCTATTTTATATATTTTTGTACTTTTAAAAATTTCACTACCTTAATTTTTCTCTTTTAAGACAATTTTTCTCACTTTAAATTTTTAAAGTATGTTTTTCTTTTAAAACACATTTTTCATCTAAGACACATTTTGCTTTCCTCCATGCCTCACCTTCACACTGTGGAAGTCATAACATTCAGCACGCCAACTACTTCCTAAAACTATAGACATCTATGTGTACCCCTCTTTACACTACAAACCTTATTCCTTTACGCCATATTTCAAGTAGTAATATTTTTTTCCTACCTCACATTAGAGTAGGACACATTCTATTGCATGGTTTTCCATCTAAATGACTCATGTTATGCACCATTCTACTTCTTCCTTCTCATATTTTCAAATCTTATTAAATGAAAACCTTCCTTTCTATTCATGTTATGCACATCACCGCATTTTTTCCGAAGTAACTTACAACATGAAATTTATCTTTCTTAATAGATACCATCTTCTAGAAACCTACGTCTACCCCACACTAAAAATATGCATAGTCCTGTGTGTATGAAATCAAGAGATAGTAATCATCTTCCTTCACATAAGCACACTTATTACCAAAAAAAAGGAAAAAAACTAACTAAAAGCAAAAACTAAACATGAAATGGAAACCTAATCTAAGAAGAAATATTACCTTATTAAAAACACCAAGAAGATTATTTATCAGTAGGGCTTCAACCCAATCCTATTGAATTAAATGAAAAACAAGGTGTCATCCATCCCTTGTAACTAACATTTTCCTGATCTAAGTATATTGATTGCTACAAAATATCCCAACTAATGCACCATTAACTTCCCCTGGGTAGCACACATACTTGAAGTCATGGAGGAGGACCATCTTTCCAACTACAAATGTCTTGTTCTTAATTTTCCTATCATGTTATACCTTTTTTTGTTCCTTCTTAGTATTATATCTCCAACATGCAATGTTGCACCAATCATCTAGTTATATCATTTTCTCAATACACTCTTAAACATTTTTGTCATCATCTAGTCCTCATGTGCATGTAATATGTAGGGATAAAAACATGAATTCCACGGGCAATACCACATTTGCACCAAACACAAACTGAAATGTTGTGGAATTGTTCATTATTTTATGTGGTCGTGTAATCCCACATACAAAAAACATTTTATCATCTCAATTTTTCTTCCAACATCAAAAATATTTGTAAATGTTTTTCCCAAAATCTTTAGTAGTACCATTAGCTTGAGGGTGATAAGGAGTGGTTTTATGGTGTGCTACCATAAACTCTACCAACAAAATTTTGATTGTATCATTTAATAAATGAGTTCCTCTATCAATATGCAAGCTTAATGGATAGCCATACATGCTAATAATGTTTTCCCAGAGGAACCTTGATGTTTTGGTCTTAGTATAATCCTTTGTAGGTGACCTCTACCTAATTTTTCATATAGTCTATGCAATTAATAATGTAGTGTGCTACAGTCCTACACATAGGTGGCATAATAGGCCCTAAAATTCAATGGCCCAATTCTCAAAAGGTTTTGTGATCACAATAGGTATCAAGGGCATATCATCTCTATTTCCAAGCTTTCCAATTCTCTAACAATGATCACATACTTTCAAAAATCCTTAACATAGTTGTACAAATGTCTCCCACCAAAGTTCACCCATCAAGATATCACGTGCAGAGTCACATGTCTGTATAATTCCCTCCTTATATTCCACCAAAATCCTCTTCCATAATGGATTAACACTCATGTTCAAGTACACACCGGTGCAAGATCTCATCTCTGCCAATTTTGTAAAAGTCGGCTCCAATCAACTAGTAAGGCATTGCACGTATGGCTATTTTTTTTCTCAATGCCTTCAGCCTTTTAGGCATCATTATAGTGTGCAAGAATACTATTATATCCTCCAATTATAAGGGTGTGTGGTTTAACCTAAAATATTGCACAATAAGCATTATATCCTTAATAATTTTCACGTCCTCAGAATTGATTCTTGATAAGTAATTAGGACACGAATTTCTCTCGGCCTTTCTTAACAACCACTTTGAAATAAAAATCATGAAAGAGAGGTATCCACCTACAAATGCGCCCTTGTAAAACAAGAATTTTGACCAAATATTTCAATGCCATATGGTCTATATAAAAGATAATTGGAGAAGAAAACAAGTATTTTCTAAACTTATGAAGCGTGTAGATCATAGAAAATGTCTAGCGCTCTGTGGTAGTATAATTCTTCTCTATGGGTGTCAAATTCCTACTTTCAAATCAAATGTAGTGATCTAAATTTCCATCTCTAGGTTGTGTCAAGACTAATATAATTGTATCATAAGCATTAACTTGTACAAGAAAGGGTTTGTTCCATGAAGGAAAGTAAAAAAATTGTATAGTGGTTAGTCTCTCCTTTAATGTCTCAAATGCATATTTTTGGGCATCACCCCAATGAAAATTTCCTTTTTCTTTGAGAAAATATTCCAAGGGATCGAAAATATTTGCATATACCTCAACAAATTTTCTATAATAGCCATTATGACCTAGAATTCCACACACTTCACTTTGATTGGTAGGTTCTTCTACCCCTAATATTACAACTATCTTGGCTAGATCTACTAATAATCCCTCCTTATAAATGATGTTCCCAGGTAGAGTTCCAAAGGGTGTAGAAAATATGCACTTTTTAATTTTGAGAGAGATACTTTATGGCCTACACCTTTCAAACATGAGCCTTAGGTTATCATAGTTCTCCTTAACCAATCCATAAACAATCTAATCATCTAAATACAACTATAAAAACTTATGAATGAAATCATAAAAATCCTACACAATAATGCATGAAAATATTGCTAGTGTGTTCTTTAATCCAAAAGGCATAACAATATAATAAAATATTCCTCACTAAGTAGTGAAACTGGTCTTTTACTATCCTTACGGCGCGTGTGTGCACCTAATGGTATCCTGAAAATATATCTTTAAATGAATAGATCTCACGCCCTACGATGCCTTCAAGGATATACTTGGTGAATGGGGTGGGAAAAGGATCTATGATACATGTGGCATTAATTTCTCTATAGTCTACACAAATCTTGATCCTTCCATCCTTCTTGATGTTTATAACCATAGGGCTAACCCACCCGATTCGTAAATTGGTTCAATGATTCTATACTTAAGCATTTTATTAATCTCCTCCTTCACCTTCACGCACAAATTTGGATTCATCATGTAAGGCCTCTTCTAAATTGGATGTGCACCTTCTTTTAACTTAATTTTCATTTCTCCCAATGAGGGGTGCAATCCTTTCAATTCATGGTAGCCTCATGGAAACAAATCCTGGAAGTCATGAAAAATATTGATGATATTTTCTACCTCTTATTCTAACCAATAATCCCAAATGATGGCCTCCTTAGGTGCATCCTTAGTGTCAATGTTTACCTTCTTTGTCTTCATATTAACATGGTACATGAAAGCCTTATCATCTACGATTGTCTATTACCTCACACTCACCTTTTGTATGTTTGACCTCCAAGTGCTCAACCTTTTGATCATCAATGAGGTAAACCATTTTCACTTTTCTTTCTCCTATAAGGTGTGGCCCAATTGTATCTTTTCCTCTTCCTCATCATCTAGGAGCACCTTGGAATCAGGTTCTCCAAGAAATTCAAACATGAGCTCCTTTACTTTGAACCATCCACCAATGTGATGTACTTCATAATATGTAATGCTTCATAGACTAGAGGTTTATTAGAAACATAATCAAATATATGGACCACGCCTTTAATCATATCTCATCAGCTTACAGTCTCTTTTTCAATCTCACCAAGTGCATAGCACGCACATGTGCAGATTTTTAGGGTTGAATAGAAATTTTGTACCCACAAAGACAGTGGTAAGGCCTCCTGGCCTTATGCCCATATTTTCTCACAATTATGGATATGTGCTAAGGCAATATTCTTCCCATGATATTCACATATGTGTAGGTGCATTGCTCCACGTGAACTTGGTTAAGAAATCGATTCTCACCTCTCTCCATCCCAATAAGTTTTCTTTGTGTGTTTCCCACCAACATGTGATTTTATCACACATAGTATAAACCAACATGTTCCTTTGATCACCTCTTTTCTTCCAATGTTCCTCCATGATGCGCAAGGATGTAAGCCTTTATTCATGAGTAAATCATGGTAATTGTACTTTTCACATGCACCTAACCATGTGTAGTCTAATTGTTCTACTTACTCTCCCCTTCATCTCACGCCCAACCATTTTATATGTGTCATGGGCCTAATTATCATAAGAAACTATTTTAGTATCACTAACTCGATTGTGCATGTCCCCATTGCAATTTTCCTTCCTTAGATTACTCCACATTATCGGGGTCATGTATTGTAGCACATAAATCCTATTTAGATCTTATTCACTATAAGGCTCAACATAGATTGTATCTTTTACTTCATTTAAAGGTATAATCATGCACTCATTCCTATTCTCGAAACTTATGTATCCCTTATTGAAGCACATATATTGATTTTTTCATAACACCATGGTCACCCAAGTAATGCTAGAAATTTGTCTGCTTAACAAGATCTAATACCTCAAAATATCCAGTAAAATTGGCTCCCTAAATTGTAATAGAAACATCCTTCAACAACCTTATAGGCTTAGCCCTTGTCCTATTCACAATATACAACACATTTGAAGATGGTTGTAACTTAGGTATCCTGATCTGATTCTATGCATCTAGAGTGAGAACATTTACTTCAGCGTCTGTATCTATAATAATATTTCTTACTAACCACCCATCAATTATTACATCCAAAGTGATCTCCTTATCATACTCATGGTTATGTGGTGGTAATTTTTCATATATTATTTGTCACTCGCTCTCAAATATAGTGTGTGGTAACTTTTCATGCATCCATTCCCCTAATAAAAGAATGATATTATCTTGGCACAACATATTACACAACTCCTTCATATCATCCATGTCTTTATGTCGGAGTTCAATGTGTTTCGTGCATCTTCTCTCACGCACCTATTCCTTCAAGCATTGTATTTCTCCTTGTAACTCTTTGATGACTCCCATGATATCTTGATAGACTTCCTTTTGATGTGCAATATCTAGATACCTCACGTGTATGACTTATTCTCTCATGATGAGTGGTATGGTTTTAGGAGGTTTGCACGTACATGTGTTGCTTCAACACAAGTAGTGACCAATAAAGGTTGTAACTCAAGATCAGGTATCTTCTTCGGTGTCTATTAATCACCCTTTTCACGTTGCACCTTAATCATACCTACTCCCTTATCCTTCTTGTTGTTACTCATGTTCTCATATAGGTCCAAAAATCCTCCAACTTGTGTTGCTTTACACACCATGTGCAGACTATATTCTAAGGATAATCACACTAGTAATGATCTGGGGACCCAAAAGTATAACAATTCTCACATGGGAATCTAACTCTACCTCCAATTTCCTCTACTCCTATATCCTCCACGAAATCCACCTCCTCCATTATTATGCTCTTATGAGGGTTGTGCGTTCTATACCCGAGAGTTTCTTACCACATTAGTCTACCTTAATCCATTCTTACATGCCTCATAAATTTTATCTATTATTCGATAATCCTTCATATCATGAGTATGCACATTAAAAATATTGTAGTACATAGATTCACTCTTCATAGTAGTTCACTTCAAGAGAGGACAATTATAGACATCATGGTCCAAGTGGAAAATCTCACAAGACTGTAACAACACATGCATTGACCTACATGGGAAACTATCCTTAGTTTTTCCTTTAACTTCACAATCTATGCACCATATACCACTTTTAGTCCGATGTGCGAGTTATCGAAATATTCTCCAACTAATTCCCCATAGTTGTTATTTTTGCTTCCGAAAAGTACTAGCTCTTGTGTCCATAATTCTAACTACTTTAGCGTGCAGAGCTACTCCCAAAACCTCAAATGGATTTTTATGTCTTATGAGATAAATCTCTATGGAATAGACTCAAAACCCTCCAACAAACCTTGTGTGTGTTAACTTTGGTCAATATCATAAGACAATTTGGACAATAGAGTCTTAAACCATGCGTCATACTCTCTCATGCTCTAAGATAAACCCTACTTGATATATTTGAGAAATTTAATGCTATATTTCTCAAATTCCATAATGAACTTGTCCAATAATGTAGTGTGTAAAGAATTATAGTCCACCACATTCGATGTTGGTCATACTTTTATACCAACTATGTTCACACCCTTATAGCATAGTGTCAAATTGACTTTCGTTCATATTTGAATCTGTAATCCCATTCACACACCATAGTAATTAATACTTATGCATGTTCTCTACCACATCATTTATACCTCTTGTTGGTACTCAATCTTATACCCCCTTGAGGCCTAGTGGCATTATCAGGATTTGGAATGTTTGGAGAATGATGGATCTTGTTGTATGCATCGTTTGCGAGTCATGTATATGTCCAACACTCTCTTTGGGACCAAGATTTGGGTTAATTTAGGGAACGTACAAATGGGGTGGTCTTTCCCTACTACTTTCATTCATTCTTAAAACTAGTGTTAGAGAACCCGTTGGGTAACCTAAATGGAGAAGAGATTATCAACTCTTAGTTCATCTTGATTTATAAACTGATGGATAAATTTGAGATAAGCATGGTCATGGACACAACACTTCACTCTCATGATTTTTCACACAAAATTTTGCATATGCTTACTTTACCAGACACAAGTTACTATAGACAGTAGAATTCAGTTGCTCTTGCATTCTCCGATAAAAGCTAAAGGACACTTTCAATGATATTTTAGAGAAAAAGTAGAAAAAAACAAATGAAAGTTGGTAGGATCACTTATGTAGTTTTAAAAGGGGATATTATAGGATGATATAATATTTTTAATAGAGAATTTAACAATTGGAGCAACTGTAATTATGGAAAATACAAAAATTGGATTAACTAGTGACAGTTTCTATAAAGGAATATTTTCATTCATTGATAGCCAATAGATGCAAAGTTCCAACTCAATCTCTAAAATACTAAACACAAAATCTTGTGTGAGTATTCTAATGAAGTATTTATTGCATCTACTCCAGTACGCCCAAGATACACTCAAAGGCTAACAAAAATAAATTCAAAAAATATCTATAATAAGGATTTTACAATTAAGTTCAATATTGAAAAGTAAATGCTCACATCACAATATCAAACTAAATAATAAGGAAAACCATTAAGGACTGATCTAGTGTACTAAAAGAGAAGCAACAAGACCAAGACTATAGTAGAAAATATAACTCATCAATCAACAATTCAACATACAAAACCTAGAAGACAAAATTTAAACTCAAAAGCAGACATATTTCATTCAGATCTTAGAATTTATTAGCAAGGGAACATCAAATGAATTCTCTCAAATCTTTTCAATGGTTGTACATTGTAACCACCTTGACACAAAAGTTTGGGAAACTGAGATCAATATGTATTTCACAAAGGAAACATGAAGTATTCATAATTGAATCTATTGACCTTTTTCATAAATAGAAAAACTAAACTCCCTCCTTGTCATATGATGATAGACTCTCATATTTATACAATTTTGTTGAATTATTACAATTCAAATTTCCCCCACCAAATTGGTAAGAAAATATTCCCATTGTTTGCAAAATATCTTTAATTAAAGTGGGAATACACTCTTCCTAACTGAAAATATAATACCAAATCTTCTCTTAGCCTTCCTAGGATTGGTCTTATGCATTTCATGCCATGTGTACAAGGTAGTTAGTTGATACTACCAGATGCACTTGTGTTATTTCCTTTTTGTTTTTCTTACCCAGGTATCCCATCATTTTTATCTCTTGTAGTTGTAATTATTTATTTGTGATAGTATAAGGATCACTTAATTAACCAAGCACAAGAATAAGAATGTAAACCACATAAATTTCTTGAAAAATCCTTCTATGAAAATGGGAATTCAAATATCAACTTATTTTTTAGGGTAAATTATCCATTGTTGAAAATTTCTTCACGCTTTTGATCATTCAAGCATGCCATTTACTTTGATTTCCTTCAAATTCTAGTTTCGTAATCAATTCCTTCAATTCTAAAATCCATATTCGTAGCTTCTAAGGTCCAAGAATTCCTTTCATCATGTATAGGTAATAATAAGTAATTATTCAACTAAATTTTGATCCTTTATTCCTTTTTTGAGTAGCATTAATAGTGGAATCCATAGATGCGTCATATTCAAAATTAACCATTGATTTTCACGTGTTTCCTCTCCTTTGAATACCGACCATCCTTTAAATATTGACCCTCCACATCTTCCTTTAGTGGGGAACGATAATTTATAAGCATTCTACATTCGTGCACTCAACGATAAGATTACAAAAATGCATAGTTGACCAATGTGCCTGGGATGAGACATGTGTCCTTAGTCACCTCCGGGGTTTTGAATGTAATTTTCACTTTTTACTCGAATCAGTAAAACTACAAAGTGTAATTTTTCATGAAATTCTTGACACCACCCCATGTTCTTATGATGATACATGTTCCTTTTATGGCACGGGGTCTTGATTGCATTTTACATGTGATTATGTAGAAAAGTGTAATTTTATATAACTATCCCAAGAATATTCACCAGAATATTCCCATGTCATCGCCCAGAGCCACTTTTGTATTTTGCATTTTTACATGTGAACTGTATTGTAAAACGTAACTTTGTATAACTTTCCGAGAATATTCTTTGTAATATTCCCATGTTGGGGCCCGTGAGCTGGTTTTACATTTTTATTTTTACATGTGTATTGAATAATGTAAAAGTGCAATTTTGTATAACTTTCGCATGAATATTCACTAGAATATTCCCATTTTGGGGCCTGGAGCCACTTTTTCATTTGGAAATTTTTCACAAAGTTATGAGAAAGTATGTAGGTGTTTCCATCACAAATTCCTCCCAGAGAGCACCATGTCATCATGTGATAGGAAAATTACATTTTTCATACGGGAAGAAAACAGAGTGAAGATAAGAAATCTTCATTGATGGACTTACATACATTCATGATTGATTCATTTGAGTTTCAGACATGGTTACTTTAAACTAATACAATCATGGTTACCCCATAAATCAAGAAATATGTACTCGGGAGTTATCTAAAAATGGCATTGTAATCATTACTTGGCTGCCCCAACTTATTCGGGTATGGGAACTATGGTCATAGAAATTCTTCTAGACTTGTAAACTTGTATAAAATAGAGTTTTGACAAGTAGGATGGAAAATTTGAGGTCCATTATAAGTGAAGATGAAATCTCAAAATGAGCACCAAGATTATCTCTAACTCAGGGATGGGAACCCCCTTATGGATGCTTCAAGAACAAGAAAACACCTCAATAGATAGACCAGGTTCCTAATCCATTGGGCAAGGAGTCGTAAGGAAAACATACATGGTCATTTGAATAATTACTACAACAGGCCAAGGGTGAAGTGAAAACCGAGAGAAACTTTGTCACTGTAGACCAGAGCACAAAAAGGGAAACAAAAACACAAATAAAGAAATAACCAACACAACAAAATTGTATATTGTATAATGATCATACCTAACCCTTTGGCTTAATCCAAGAATTATATGAGGTTCCTATCATTCACAAGAAACTCTAGCAAATGTCCTTTTAAATATTTCAAAAGAAATTTTGTTCACTAATCCTCGATATCAATAGAATATGGTTTCATCCATAGGACATCAAATTTCCAATGTTTACCCTTGTCTTAATGTTTTCTATCCCATAATAAGACTAAGTCTCCAACACTACAAAATATTTGAGTGACCTTCTTGTCAAATATTTTATTGAGTTTTTCTCTAAACTTAACATGTTTTTGATGGGACTCTCTTATTTCCACATCCAATTCCATAATTTGATTTATCCTTGTTTCATATGGACTTATTTCTTCTCCATATTCAAATTGATGTATGAACTGATACATGGAAAGTTGTAAGTGCAAGGATAAAAGGTCTTGAATTCCATAAACTAACTCAAAAGGAATTTTTCTAGTAGACCTCTTGGTAGTAACTTTGTCTACCCATAGTGCAAACTTGAGTTGCTCACCCCATTTCCTTTTATTTTTCTCTAATGTTATTTTGAGGATCTTAAGCAGGTTCTTATTACTTGATTCTACTTATCCATTTCCTTGTGGATTATAATTCAATGCATAAGCCAAAGTTATACCATAATCCTGACACATTGTTGTTAATGGTTTATCTCTGAAGCTCATGGAATTTTCAGCAACTATCTTGGTAGGCACCCCAAATCTACAAATTATGTTATTGAGAATAAAATCCATGACTACTTGATGAGTTTCCTTCTGGTGGGAATGGCTTTAACCCATTTGGTAAAGTAATCAATAGCTACCAATATCCACTTATGAATAGTACTTGAAGAGTCTGATATTTCACTAATAAAATATATTCCCCATTGTTTGAATGGATGGAGCTTCTGCATAGACACTGGTTGCGGGGGTAAGGCCTCGGAGGCTTTCTTTATTTCATAAAAACATTGACAACTCTCACATTTTCAAACCAACAAGGAAACATCTTTGAATAATGAAGGCCACCAATAACTTACCCTTAAAATTTTATGAGCAGTAACTCTACTAACAAAATGGCCTCCACATACTCCCCATGAAATTTTGTAATTATTTTATATGCCTCTTCTTCGGTGATGTAATGACCACTTTTTTACTTCATCTAACTAGGGATTTTTTTAATAAACTCATTTAATAAAGTTATTCCTTCAAAAAATTAATGTGCAACAATTAAATTCCAATTTTCAAATGTTATAGACCACTTCAATTTCTTACGCTAAAATGAAAAACATCATTCACAACAACAACTGATTTATACCAACATAAAATAATGTTTAGAATCCAATCAAAGAACCTATGACAACCATGTGAAACTACAAGGGCATATATATCCTACTTTATCCCCTTTAAACACTCTTTATGAGCCAATACACCCAGTGTAACATCTAGTTAAGCTTTATTAAAGGATGAGAGAATTTTTATTTCTTTTTAACATCCTTCAAAAAGATACCATTGTAACCATCATTCAAATATTGACATTGTAACAAAAAGACTTAGTGACAAGACAATGCATCCAGTTACATGAATTTCTATGGCCATATTTAATTAGAATTATGCTGGAAATACATATTCCAAGACTACACATATTCCTATGGAAAATGTCTTCTCTTTACCTCACAATTCATTCCACTCATAGACATCGGGATTCATTTTAGTTGGTTAAGTTCTTTGAGTTCAAGTTTACTATTCATAAGTAATCATTTATTAATAAATTTAATCACCTAAGCTTTGGATATCATGGCTCAATATCTCAATCCCATGAATCTTGAAAATACCACCTAAGGTTTCCTACGAGGAAGGTTTCACTCATGTAATGACTTGTGCCATCATGCATTTGATACCTTTACCATAACCAACCTTGGTTGGTATGGTCAAGGATCATGAGAAATGGAAGTCGCTCCATGAATTCCTATACTTCGTTATTAATACAAAATGATATGACAACCTCACTTATAACCATTACTAGTTACTTAGGTTTCTTAACTTGCTTATGAAAAATATATCCATCATTACCGTTAATTGTCTCATCATATTATGTAAAATACAATGTACGATTTTAGTGTCGAGGTGTTAGTTTAAATGGAAGCACATCTTAACCCTTAGAAGAGTAGTTTTTCGCCAACTAGAGAGTAGAAGTTATACTTCATGATCTTAAAGCGTGTAAGTTGAATTATGACAGTTGACCTATCAACGATAATAAGTATGATTCACCGCTTATAAATAATATTCAATAACCATCTATAAGATCTATTGATATTGTTTATTTCTTTCATTAGATTAAATAAATTATTCTTAATCAAGCTTATAGTAGTTGAGATCATAGGTATTACCGAGTGGATTCACACCATCTTATCTTAAATGAATGGTATATTCACGGAATTAGTTATCCTCACATTTCACCATATCTTAATACCACTTTAGTGTAATGTAAACATTTTTAAGTGCATAAGAATAATGAGATAGTTTGAAATCAATTTACGTATTATATCCAACCTTAATAAATACTTCACGATTTCACTAATTTTAATAGAATATGCCTTCCATTGTAAAATTCATGATTTAAAAATACCTTGGTTTACATATCCACAAATAGTAAATCATATTCTACTTCATAAGTGACCATCAAAGGATGCCTTCTTATGCAACAAACTTAATTTCCTTAAATTATATCATATAACTCCTTCATACTAAACCAAACGTAAAATTCATTCTTATAAAAAGAGATATTGTTAAGAAAGAGTTTATATATGTCACAGCCCAATGCCTTTTTCTTTTAAAATTTCCCAAAACGTATTTCACTTCCAATCAATATTGTACAATATTTTCATTCAGAAATTGGTGCTAGATAAACAATACATATATTATCATAAGAATACACAATCCATACTTTATATTTCCTCATACTTTATCGAAACCTACCATTCTGAAAATATTGATTCAACATGGTCAATCTAATTGGAATTGGCATGGATTTATGCCTATAAATCTAGTTGTTCCATTTCGATTTAATTGAACATATAATGAATCTTTACAATCATTAATATACCATATAGACTAATCAAGAAGACCTCAAATCTATGATTTCACTACGTGACTAACCTATCTTCATCTTGGTTTACAATCTGCATGGCATAGTCAAGGAAATCCCTCTCAAGAACTAGTTTCCATCAACATAATATTCAAAAAGCATGAACTAAATTTTTAGCCCCTTTTTCTTTTTCCTTTCACTAAAAATACTCACTATCCCTATTACCCATCAATAATTAAATTCAAAGCTAATAATTTTTTTCTATTCATGTTACATAACAAAAGAGAACTACTTAATTTTGATACCACTATTCATTATCTAATCGTAATATGAAGCATATTTTGTTATCTTTAAATTTTCTACATTACCTATCTTTATTGAGTCACAACAATTCAATAGTAATTACTTCTTTCAGAAACAACAATCACAACCATGCATCTCCACAAATATCTGTACAATAATTCAACAATAGATGCTAAGAATTTTTCTATCTAGATATATAATCACAAAAACTATATGATCAAACATATAACCAATACAAACAAGGCTTGCCAATGGTCATTAGGAAACCTTATATCTCTAATGTACATGTGTTTAGAGAAGCTAATGACCAGATAAAAAGATAGGTATTGAACACGGTGAACAATCAATAAACCTCTTAAAGAAAAATGGAAAATCTTGAGTTCTTATGGAATGTTCCAATCTCCACCAATAGACATTTTTGAGCTATAAGAGCTCATGTAAAATGTGAGGACACGATTGACTTAACACAATACTAAGCATTGACCTTAAGCACATTACAAGGATAACCCAAGAAATGGATTTAAATATCAAAACAAATTGATTAATCCAAAAAGATACATGGATTCAGATAAAACAAACAATGCACAATTGAATATACAAGTATTGTCTTCTATAATAATAAAAATCCCCAAGACATGAATAACCCTTACTTTATTAATGACACAAATTAACAATCTACAAACACAAGATTGAAACATATTCCTAGGGTCTTTATAAAATTAATTTGTTAAAACTATACCATTTTCGAAGGACCCGAGTTAGTGAAAAGGGTTTATATACCCATATTTTGTTTTCCACATAGAAAATCAGCTATCATACAAACAAAAATTTGATAGAAGACTTATAAAAATTATCCTTAGATCATATTTTTTAAGAGATAAGTTTATCAATGTAGATGTGACTAAATAATGTCACCCATTCATTATAATCAAAACCATAGTGCACGGTGCATGGCCTTTGTCCAAATTGTTATAAATCGAAAAGATTCATCGATAACGGTTAACACTAATACGAGTTCAAACATTATCGTGCCCTTATCATGGCCTCAAACCATCTTTGATAAATTTTTATTATATTTTAAGGGTTACAATCATTTGAAGACTAAGATCTAGAAAAGCAAGTCTTGATACTAAGTATGGGTACTTTTGATCCATCAATTATTGAATTATACCATTATATGCTCGGATCGAGCTTACAAGCGTGGTTATGGAAATAACAAAAATTAAATAATCCACATAATTATTCCTTGCTACAAATTAATTTTAGCAAGAAAGGAAAGATGATGATGTTATTAAAAGTACGGTAACCACGAAGGTATTCAAAAATAAATACTTTCTTCTAATGTAAAGCAAGAATTCTGCTACACGACTTAGAGGACATAACCTTTAGAATGGTTGAGGAAACAAAAATATAGCATTGCACCACTTTCATACAAAAATCCAAACAAGAATAAATAACAAATGCCAAACCCATTATGACCAAATAATGACAAATGTTGTTGTTACATGGTTGAGCATGAAATGATGCATAAGTGCATATACCCTTTTTAGGATACACATGCGTACGTGTAGCTGCATCATCAGCTAGACAACAGGGTTTTTTACCCTATCATCATAATGCATTTGCAAATTTTTGAATTATCCTATTGATATTAAAATAACATTTTTGTGGGATGTGACATACTTACCTCCTTAATGTATCATCATCTCGATGATTTTTACTCCATAATTTGAAATCCGAATAATAAAGAACAAAATTATATCCAATAAATAGGGAGAATAATAATTATTTTTCTTAATAATTTTTAATTTTCAGATCTGAATTTCAAATTTCTTGGGTGTAACAACCTTTTATTTCACCATTCAAAGTCAAATAGTCTGAAATATGATGATTTCCTTGTCATTCCAGCATCAAATAATTGAAATAATATTAAGTATGTCAAATAATTGATAGATAGCAGAATAAATTACTCAAAAACAATGTTTTTAGTAGTCATAATATCAATAAGAACCATTGTTTTAATTTCTTTTAGATCATTTGTACTAGTAGACTAATTGGCCTCATCCACGACATTTTTTTAGATCCATAGCCTTTATCTTTATCAAGTGTTGTTTCCTTTTTAGGCTATTGGTTTTCAATTGTAACACGAATCCTTTTCTGTAGATTGTTCTACTTGTTTCTCAAGGGACAATCTCTAGCATAGTCAATTCTATCACCACATTTGAAGAAACCAGTGAAATGCCTCTTCCTTACAAACATGTCATTCTTACCGAGAGGCATGCTCTTGTTATTTTCTTTTAAAGTTTACAACAATATTATTTCAACCATTATGATTTTTATTCTTTTCCTTCTTTCCCTATGTTTTTTTAGGTGACAATGGTGAAGGAGAACTATTATTTTGTTTATGATTCTCATCCTTGTGATCGAAAGGCTTGGAGCTTCTACTCCTACCTAATGGCCTTCTCGAATATTGCTTCCATTATTGATGGCCCATGCACATCAACTTCACCGCCTATTATAGGGTTCAAACCCATAATGAATTTCCTTATGTGGAATTTCTCATCAGTATGGTATAGATGCACATTTTTAAGAAGTTTGGTAAACATTTCCCAATACTCAGTTGTCATCTTACCCTATGCTAGGGTCTAAAATTCTGATATATTTTGGTCATAGAACAACTTTGTAGTAACCATAAGCGCCTAAAATAGGCTTTTATCTGATCCCAAGTTATGTTAACATCATTTACCCCCATTTCTACCTTCTGGATATCCCACCATGAGGAAGCCTCATTTGAGAGCTGATAAGCTCCCCAAACTACTTTAGTTTCATTAGTAAAGTTCCATATGGAGAAATATGTATCCATCTCACGATCCAGTTCTCGGATCCATCACCTAAAGTCGTTCCATCAAATTTAGGTGGGTTGATACATTCAATATCTTTATACAACTCCACCGCTAGGAGAGATCTTGAATTTGGTGGCTAATTTGTAGAGTTATTGATAGTTGTATTATTATGTTCAGCATTTAAGTTATTAATTTCAGCATTAACATTATTGTTAGTAGTATTAAGTTGTTCGTGAGGTTTCCCAATAATATCACTGTCACTATTGTTGTCATTATCAACCACATGTTGTTCAAATACACCCAAATGATTATGCATGCCCTATAGGACATAAATTATTTCATATAATTTTTGCGTTATAGCTTCTTTTCCACCGACAGTTGGTGATTAGCAGCCTAACCTCATGTTCTAAGAATTTTCTCAGTTAAATAAAAATCAGGTTTAAGTTAGCGTAGGGACTCAATAGGCCCAAGAGCTACAATATTCATCTCTCGATACCAAAATTTAATGACCACTTTTTACTTCATCAAACTAGGGTTTTTTTTGTTTAACTAACTCATTTAATATAATTATGCCTTCAATGAACCTAATCAGTAGAAATTAAATTCTAGCATTCAAATGTTATAGAACCCTTAAATTTATTATGTTGAAATCAAAAACATCATTTGTAGCACCAAATAATTTATACCATCATAAATTAATGTTTAGAATCCAATCAGAGGACCTATGAAAACCATGTGTAACTCGCAAGGGCATACAGTTGTTACTCAATCCCCCTCAAACACTCTTTACAAGATAATACACCCAGTGTATCATTTGGTTATATTACATGCTGAGAGAACTTGTGATGTATTTTTAGCATCCTTAAAAAATCTACCAATGTAACCATCATTCAAATATTGACACTTTGTAACAAAAAGACTTTGAATAGACAATGCATCTAGTTACATGCATTATTATGGCCATAGTTATTTGGCATTGCGCTAACAAGCTAGATTCCAACACTGCACATATGCCTATGGAACCTATCTTCCCTTCACCTCATAATCCGTTCCAGTCATAGACATTAGGATTAGTTTTATTTGGTTAAGTTACTAATTTCAAGGTTACTATTCATAAGTAATCATTTATTAATAAATTCAATCACCAAATCTTTGTATATCATGGGTCGACATCTGAATCCCATGAATCTTTATGATACCACCTAAGGTTTCCTATGAGGAAGGTTTCAATCATGTAATGACTTATGTCATTACGTATTTGATACCTTTAACATAGCCAACCTTCGATGGTATGGTCAAGGATCTTGCAACACAGATGTCGCTCCATGAATTCCTATACTTTGTTATTAATACAAAATTATATGACAACATCACTTATAACCATTACTATTTACTTAGAATTCTTAACTTTCTTATGAAAAATATATCATCATCTGTTTATTTTCTTGTCATATTATGCAAATTGTAATGTAAGCTTTCAAAGTGTAGAGGTGTTGGTTTAATTGATAACACATCTTAACCCTTAGAAGAGTATTTTACGCCAACTAGAGCAATATTTATACTTCATGATCTTAAAGCATGTAAGTTGAATTATGAAAGCTGACCTATCAAGTACAATAAGTATGAGTCACCACTTATAAATAATATTCAATAACCATCTATAAGATCTATTGATATTGCTTATTTTGTTTCATTGGATTCAATCAATTATTCTCAATCAAGCTTATAGTAGTTGATATCATGGGTACTACCAAGTGGATTCATACCATCTTATCTTAAATGAAGGGTATATTCATTGAACTTAGTTATCCTCACTTTGCACCACATCGTAATACCACTTTACTTGTTATGTAAATAATTTTAAGTACATAAGAACATCGATAGTTTAAAATCACTTTACATATAATATATAACCTTAATAAATACTTCACAATTACATTAATAGTAATACAATATTCCTTCCATTATAAACTTCATGATTTGCAAATACCTTGGTTTACATATCCACAAACAGTAAATCCTATTCTACTTCATAAGTGAGCATCAGATATGGCCTTCTTTTGCAATAGGATTAATTGCCTTGAATTATATCATATAAATCCTTCATACTCTACCAAACGTTAAATTTATTCATGGAATAAAGAGAGACTGTCAAGAAAGAGTCTATATATGTCATATCCCTAATGGAGTTTTCTTTTAAAATTTCCCAAAACATATTTCACTTCCAATCAATATTCTACAATCTTTTCATTCAAGAAAATGGTGCTAGATAAACAATACATATATGATCACAATAATAGACAATCCATTTTTTAATCTTTTGTCATACTTTATCAAAACCGGAATTCTAAAAAGATTGATTCAACATGGTCAGTCCAATTTGAATAGGAATGGATTTACACCCTAAATCTATTTGTTTTATTTCAACTTAATTGAACATATAATGTATCTTTTACAATCATTTATATACCATATAGACTAATCAAGCGGACCTCAAATCTATGATTTAACTACATGACTAATCTATATTCATCTTGGTTTATAATTACATGGCATAGTCACAAGAATCCCTCTCAAGAACTAGTTTCCATCAACATAATATTCAAAAATCATGAACTAAATTTTAAACCCTTTTTCTTTTTCCTTTCACAAAACATAATCACAATCCTCATTACACATCAATGATTAATTTCAAAGCTAATGAGGTTGTTGTCATTCATGTTACATAACAAAAGAGAACTACTTACTTTTGATACATGTTATCCCATTTCACCCTCTGGAGAAATTACATGACCAATGACTTGCATAAGGAATGTTTCTCTAACATTCTAAAAATTCTCTAATGCACCTTAGGAAACCTAGAGGATTGATAAGATTTGGACCAGATTGGAAGAATCCTTAAAAACTATGCCTTGGGTACTTATATAGATAGATCGAGATAAATGTTTGGAATCGAGCTACTTTTAATTCCCCGAGCTAGTCATGAAGAGGCTGAGCTATTCCTTCTAAGGGAATGATTTTTTTCATATGCCTGAGTGGTTTATCACCCAAGAAAACAAATTGCATGATTTATTGTCACCGAATTACATGGAAATTAACACCAAGCTATTTTGAAATAGGAATAAATTATTTTTATTATGCACCGAGATGAGAAGGTGGGTTTCGAGCTAAGATTCATGTGGGGGATGAGCTGAGTTATCTTATGGATAAAGGAGGGATGGTCACAATATATGAAAAGGTAACTCACCCATTTTGGACCAAGATAGAAATAAAGAGAAAATATTGGGAATTGACTCGAATGGAAAAAGAAACAAAGTGATGTTCAAAAGACTCGAACCATGCACGTGAAATACAATGAGGTTGA
Source organism: Taxus wallichiana var. yunnanensis (assembly GCA_018340775.1). Taxonomy (NCBI): domain Eukaryota; kingdom Viridiplantae; phylum Streptophyta; class Pinopsida; order Cupressales; family Taxaceae; genus Taxus; species Taxus wallichiana. Next base: position 664,363,190 of record CM031234.1, on the reverse strand, counting down.
AAAGCTTGATCGGCACAATCTCGCAAACCCATAAGTCAATCTATTTTGATGCAGAAATGAGTGAAGTATGGAAGTGTCTCAAAGTATGAGAACTCACCGGAGAGTCAAACATTATAGATGAGGCACTTTGAGAGATAGGTGTCGAGTAGGCTCTAAAAGATTTTCTTGGCCCCAAAACTCTAGGAACTTACATGGGATCCTCGTAGGATGAAAGGGAAGAGTTCAAAGACCAAGGGTTCATCAAGCCATAACAAGGAGCACATAAATTGAAGAGATCATGTACAAAGCGGTGGAGTCGATGGTAAGTTACTGAGATCACGACCGGATGACATAATGGAGATTTGTGTCACAATAAGCGAAAAGTAGGAAAGGGTGGCTCATCGAGCCAACTTGACTAGTCCCAAGCCAACTCCAAGGAAACATGTTTCATCACATTGAGCCTCCACATGGCACACTAGCACATTTCAAAAAGGAAAAGGAAGAATGAAGGCCCCAATGATGTGTGGAGCCTCCACATGGCATGGGCCACCATCATCGGAGTGTGCCTTATAAGGTACTAGTCAATGGTATAAGGAAAGTTAGGGGCTGATATGGAAGAGTATGAGAGACTCGTCAATGCAAAGTTTTGGAGCTCGCCACAAGGGCACATTCAGCTAGAATGGAGTGGGTCAAGAACACAACGCTTGAGAGTTTCCAACACAACGTGGGAGAGGATGAGTTGGTGACCTAGCTCAATAGATAGAGGAGTTTGTTTTCTAAGGGAAGACCTGACACATGAAATGGTTTGTGAATAAGATCCCACTGATGCAAAAATGGAAGAATCTCGGTGAAGTGTATAAAATAATATCTAGCTCAATCGAGTTAGCCGAGATGGTAGGAACTAAAATAATAAGCACCCCTCCCAAGGAAAATAGAAAAAATCATAAATGAGCCCCACCTTTTTTTTAATGCAAAAATATTTTAAACAATATGAAAAACATTGGGAAGAAGATAAATTTATGAAATTGACTTTTTCAGCCAAGGGATTTAATTCTCCTTCCCGTGCAGATGAAGGAATACCTGACAAAACTCAATTACCTACCTGCACTCAGAGGGCTATAAATGGAGCCTTTCTTAACAAAATTGCACAAAATTAGTGTTGTTGGAATCATGGTTCTGAGCCCAATGAACAAAAATCAAAAATTTTAGGGATTGATGAAGATTCAAGGGTGTATTTTGTAGAAAACGATCCCATTTTGAGGAGACAATTGGAAAGTAGTTGAGAGTGCAATTAATGAGTATGGTCATCATTTTCTCCAACTGAAAGTTATGGGACAACATGAATAAGATTGTGCAAATCTCTTTCCATCATTTCACCTCATTTATTACATCTAGAAATTTTTTAGAAAATTAGTTTCGTAATTTCACTCTTCTCTTTTTTAATTCTATAAAATGTTATCTAGGGCTCATGCACTAGAGGAGTTAGTCATTTTTCCTTTTTGCCCCTCTTTCTTCTCTGTTAGGGTTTTGAATGTGAAACTCAATCCTTCTCTCAAAGCTTTGTAATGGAATTTTTCATGCCTCTTTCCTATTGTTGTTATACTATGCATATTTTTGGAGCAATATAATATGTCATGTGATGCATTTTTTCCATCCTTTGCATGTTTTTATTATCTCTACTTTCCTTTATTCACTACAGGTATATTGTGCATATTTCTAATGTTCACTATAGGTTTTGGAAGTTGTGATTAATGGGTTTGAAGTGGTGTTCTGTGTGAACCTATCTTTGGATTGTGGTGCATTTTTCCACCCTTTCCATTTCTCACCTTTCTCCACTTCAGGCAGTTGGATTCTTGATTAACAACCTCCTTTTCTTGGTGTATCACCATTCTTAGTGTAGGATTTATTTTTATGCATTCTCTCTCCTTGACCTCTTGGAATGTTAGGATAGGATTAGATAGCTTTTCCTGCACTAAGAATAGCTTGTGGTAGGTAGTTTAGGAGTAAGATCCAACTTTCTCTGGAGGGTTATCTCAAGCCCGCAAGTCCCACAGCTTGAGAGATAACCCAATGTTTCCCAAAAGGTAGGGATCCATAACCAAAAATCCTAGGGTGATAATTTTTGGCTTCAACAATACCATTGTTCATTATCTAACCCGATATGAATAATATTTTTCTCTCTTCAAAATTTCTACATGCCCTATATTTCTTGAGTCATAGTAGTTCAATAGTAATTACTTCTTTCAAGAAACAAAAATCATAACCCTACATCTCCAAAAAAATCCATAAAATAATTCACCAATAGATGCTAATAAGTTTTTTGTCTAGATATACATTCATGAAAACTATATGATTAAGCATCCAATAAATACAAATAATTCTTTCCAGTATTTAGAGAAACCTTGTATCTCTAAGGTAAAAGTTTTTAGAGCAGATAACGACCAAATCAAAAGGTAGGTATTGAACACAATAAAATCAATAAACCTCTTAAAGGAAAATGGACAATCATGATTTCTTATAGAATGTTCCAATCTCGGATAATAAATGTTCTTGAGTTATAAGATCTCGTGTAAAAATTTAGGACACGATTGACTTAGCATAGTACTAAAAATCAACCTTCAAAGACGTTATAGGGATAACCAAGGAAAAGGGTTTAATTATCAAAACAAATTGATTTATCCAAGAAGATACATGGATTCAGATAAAACAAATAGTGGATAGTTAAATATAAAGGTATTGTCTTTTATGATAATATAAATCCCAAAAATATGAATACCCATTAACTTATTGATGGTACAAATTAACAATCTACAAAACATAAGATGAAACATATTCCTTAGGTATTTATAAAATATAATTTGTTAAAACTATACCCTTTTTGATGGACCTAGGTCAGTGTAAAGGGTTTATATAACCCTATTTAGTTTTCCACACATAAAAACAACTATCATACAAAAATAAATTTGATAGAATATTTATAAAAATTATCCTTAGATCATATGCAAGTTACTCCCTAAAATACCTACTAAACAATATAAAAAAATTCAATTACCATGAAACAAAACAAATAGAGTAAAGGAAGTAAAACCATGCCTGTAAAATTCATGGGATTTTCTTGTCACTTCTCCACCCAAAACCAAAAGTGCCTCTATCCAATCACACCTTAGAATTTAAGTGGGTTAACTTGGCCAACAATTGGGGGTTCAAGCCCTCATATTTTACAAATTGAAAACTCATAATCCAAATTATTTTATATTCTTTCCTAATTTATTAATAACTCCTGCAATTTCCATAGCAATAACTAAAAACCTTGCATGTAACATTGCACAAATTTATTCCCACAAAAATCATCTGATCTAACTTACATATAAGCGATACTCTTTCATTTCATACAGATCTCAAATAGAGCGGTGGAAATAGTGGGATAAAAATGGCTAGAGCTTAGAAAAAATCACAATGATGGAAACTCAAGAATTTTCTCCCTCTTCCCAAGATCCATAGATGGGGATATTTAATGTCATTTAATCCTTGTAAGTGCCTTGTAATGTCCTTGGGGTTATTACCACCACTCGTTAACTATTCTCCCTCAAAAATTAGTTGAGTTCTAAAGTTATTTCAAAAAAATTATTAAATATTTTGACTCGCATGGCTAGTTAGCCTAATTCAAATAATAATAATATTCAATCATAATACCATGAAATAATTCCGAGGTTTCATGGTTGGTGAAGACCAACTATTTTAAAACAATAATTACTCTTACCACATGCAAGGGTCGATTAACTGACTATTCCAATAAAATACCATATCTATTGATATAACCAAGCTTCATACCTTTAAATATTTGCATGCTCATAAATCAACCTTACTATATTAATCCTTCAACATTTCTATTGCCTATGGTATTAGGCCATATATATATTTTTAAGAGATACGTTTATCAACATAGATGTGACTAAATAATATCACCCATTCATTAAAACCAAAACAATATTGCACAATGCATGGCCTTTGTCCACATTGTTATAAATTGATGAGGGAAATTAATAATGGTTAACACCTATATGATTTCAAACATTATCGTTTCCCTTATCATGGCCTCGACCATCTTTGATAAATTTTTATTATATTTTAAGCGTTACAATCGGTTGAAGAGGATGATCTATAAAACAAGTCTTAATACCGAGTGCACGGGTACATTTGAGCCATCAATTACCAAATTATACAATTATATGCTCGATTGATCTTACAAGCATATTCATGGAAATAACCAAAATTCAATAATCCAGATAATTATTCCTTGCTAATTATTTCTTCCAACAAGACATGAAAGATGATGATGTTTGTAACAAGTATAGTAACCATAAAGGTATTCAAAAATAAATATTGTCTTCTAATGTAAATAAAGTATTCCGCTACATGGCTTAGAGGACATAGCCTTTATAATAGTTGCGGAAACAACAATATAACATTGCACCACTTTCATGTAGTAAATCCAAACAATAATAAATAACAAATTCCAAACCTATTACGACCACAGAATGAAAAATGTTGTTTCTTTGTTGAGCATGCAATGATGCATAAGTACATATACCCTTTTCAAGGTACACATGTGTATGTGTAGCATCATATTGTTCTATGTAATAGGGTTTCTTTCCTGGCATCATAATGTATTCACAAATTTCTGAATTCTGCTATTGATATACAAACAATATTTTTGTGGGATGTGACAAGTGATACATCTTAGCAAAACTCCTTCTAGATTCTTCCAAGCTAGTCCATGATTAGTCAAAATATACTTTTGGGAAACTAGCTTGAGTTTCCTTCTTTGATTCTTGTCTAAGTGTATATGAAAATTCAAGTTCATCAAGTAATATACTATATCTTTATACCAAATTGAATTTCTCACCTTTTCATGAGGGTGTGGCCCATATTCTTCAACACTATGTATCTCAACCACCTACAAATTTCTCTCTACCATCAACCTTGTTAAGCCCAATCCTTGAACCAATTTTTTTCTAAATCTCCATGTCATACTCTTGAAGTTTGTTCACCCATCTACATCTTTTGCTTGACATCTCCATTTTTGATAAATTTCCTTTCACCATTGTGTGAGGCACATAGTCTATGATTTTGGAACTCAGAATATAGGGTCGAAAAATTTAGTTTCCTTTACCAAAGAAAAGCTTTCTTTTCCATAATGGAGTATTTCAACTCCAGTCCTTATAAGTCTTTATTAAAAAATAAATGGGTTTTTCATTTCCTTCTTCATATTTTTGTATTAATATAGAAGCTATTGTATTTTCAGAGGAAAAAGAGAACATCTGTAATATTTTCTTATAATAAGGGCTAGTCAATACAAGGGTAATTTTAATTTCCTCTTTTATTCCTTCAATATCTTGGAAAACCCCTTCTCCCCATGTAATGACTTGATCCTTTTTCAGAATAATTGTGATGGAGATAGTGATCTCAACAAAATTCAAGATGAATATTCTTAAAAAAATTATCTATACAAATAAAGGCTGAATGAATTTTTTGGACATATGGATGGGAACCTTACTAATTTATTCTACCCTTTTAGGGTCTATCATGACTTGTTCTTGTGACATTATGTGTCCCAACAAATTTTCCTTTTGCACCCTAAAGTGGAATTTCTTAGGATTTAATTAAATACCATACTCTCTACATCTAAGCAAAATCTATTCAAGGTACCCCAGGTGGTCATCCATCTTCTTAGATAAAATAGTTAATCCATGGCTCTTTGAAAAATTTATCCAAAGCATTCATCAATCCAAAAGGCATCCTAGCATAGACATATGTTCCCCACGGGGTAGTGAAAGTAGTCTTGAATTGTTCTAATTGTTTCACCACCACTTGGTTATATCCAGAGAAACCATCCAATGTAGATAAAAACTCTGATCTTGTTACCTTTTATAACATATTTTCCATATTAGGAAATGGGTAGTTATATTTAAGTGATTCTTTGTTTAAATTTATTAAATATACACAAAACCTAATGTCCCCATTCTTCTTTTCGACCGGTACCAAGTTGGCCACCTATGAAGAGTATCTATTGGGTTAGATTATCCCACCATATCTTATATTTTTCATTTATCCCTATATATTAGTTTAAAGCATGGAGTTGATAGGAACTTTCTTCTATCTGAAGTTCTTGGAGTGAGTCCATAAAATGGTATCTCATATTGAAACAAGTATTCTCTGTAAGCCTTTAGTTCTAAATAAGACCATGTCAGGAAATCTTGGTATTTCGTTAGCTACTTGGTATAAGCATGTTTTTCTTCTTTTCTCATGCTACATTGTAACCAAACCTTTCTCGATTTTTATAAGTTCCCAAGTTTCATTCTTCAACATCCCTAGATATAAAGATAGGTTTGTTTATGACCACTCGTCAACATTGTCAAAATTTGAATCGAGACTAACCAAGTCCTCTAAAGATGGTATTTTTTCAAATTTATTATGTATTTCCCAAATAGGGTTTATTTTCCATCACATAATACAAGTGTTGGCTCGAGATCAATGATTTGATCGATGAACTCACCTTTACTGAGTCTAAAACCTTTAGATCTGATAATACTCTTCAAAACACCTCCAATGTTGGATGTTATTAAGAATGAAGGTATGAAAAGTATTTCCACTTTGTAATTGCAATAAGGAGACATTGTTTGATTTTCATACTAGGATTCTAGGACATCTAGCCTATTAGCTATTGCATTCTAAGTTCTCTCATGGTAAAGGATATTAAAAACTAAAGTAGTTCAATAAGATCCCATCGCATGCTTGTATTATTTCAACCTTTGGTTCTTAGTTGCATATAATTTTCTTACTTGCTTCATAACTAATTCAGAATATCCTTTTACAACAACATTCTTAATCCCATGCTTCCATGAAAATCTTAAGGTAAGGGTCAATGCCTCATATTCAGAAAAGTTGTTAGTACATTCAAAATTCAATTTGAAAGAGAAGTTAAATAAAACTTGATTTGGAGAATTTAAAACCACTCTAGCTCCATTTACAACATTTGAGACATGAACTTCAATGTTCCTAACTCAATCAAGGATTCCATTAATATGCATGTGGGATACCTCATTGGAAAGTTTCTTGGTGCTCACCCCAACATAGACATAATATGACATTAGGCCCAAAAAAATGGGTTCCTAAAGGTCACATGGAAATTTCTCTTATGACCAAAGGGTTTTTCTAATTAATTTCTCCTTAAAAGAGGACTGGTCAAGATTTTATCTCGGGAGTTACATGGCTCCATGAAAACATGGGTCTATACGAAGAAATGGGCTCTGGGTTTGATCACAAAAAGGAAAATATGATGAATAATATTTCCATATGGATGATACTATCCGAGATTCCACTTGAATCTGGAATGAATAAGTTCTTAATAGTATTTCAAAATTAATCGGTCCTCTCATTGGTTTTGATGGTGCTAATAAGGTTAGATATAGGATTAATGCAGCTAGATTTTCATCACTTTGTGAGTGAAAACAAAAATCTTCCTAGCCATATAAATTTGCTTTCCTTCCTTGGGATCAAAAATCAAAAGGTTGAGTTTGAGGATTTTAGAATGAAATGCAAAGTCTACTCTAATTTATGGCATAGATCATGGAAAAATTTTAAGGAAGAGGGGAACAAGCAGTCGGTCAAAGGGAATAATTTTATGCAGACATATGAGAGACTTGGTGAAAGATCAAGAGGTGGAAATGAGGATCCTAATGAAAAATGAATAACATGGAAGACTAAAATTCCTCTAAAGGACAAACAAAGATCTAAACCTATGAAAATCATGAATGCAGTAAAAATAACTCAGTTCAAATTCTAGAGCAAATTGCAGAGTTGAAGAATGAGGAAGAATCTTCCTAAATAAATCTAGTCCACATGGACAAGAAAGGATCTTTAGATATCTCATATACTCCTCAGAGAATAAAAATAGGAATGAACCCCAATAAAATGAAGAGAAAATATTTGTGGAGTTCCAAGGCCCTTTGGAAGAAAATGAAATAATACTAGTAATACTCTAATGTAACTCAAATCGAAAACCAAAAAGAGTCTTATGAAAAACTTGAAGAAGGATAAATTTCTCGAGAATGGAGAGGAAATCACAAATCAATCGAATATCCTCAAAGATCCTAGTGTAAAGAGTCTAATTTCTCACCAATAAAGGAGATAAATAAAGGAGAGAGAAAAAACAATGGCGATGCAAGACAAGGAGAATGTTGATCCCAATAAAGATGTAAGTCATCCTAAATATTTCTTCACTACTCCTAATATTTCTACTGATAAAGGTAAGGATAAAGTAGATCTAGGGCTTCATCCACTTGAGTCAAAACTCATAGAGTAACTACTTATGTAGGTGCTAGTAAAGAAAAAGGAAGAACAACTCGGGAGAACATATAAAAAGAGCTACGAGAAAAATATGTGGCTTAAGGAACTCAACTTACTTTGGACAAAGGTCTAAAGAAGACTCTTTTCAAAACTAAATGAAAATAATTTCATGTAACATCATAGGCCTAAATGGTCTTCATAAGAAAAGAAAATTAAATTTGTTTAGAAAAACCAATAGGCCTCAAATTTTTGCCATACAAGAAACTAATCTTCAATCGATTCTCGAATAAGGTGAAAAAATATTTTTGGAAATATTTTGACTACCACTATGTCAACTTTGAAGGTGTTTCGGGAGGTATTGAAACTTTATAGGATAAAAAGAACCTAAATGGAAAGCTCATCTATGAGTCCAAGAACCACTTAGATCTCCTCTTCTCTTTGTTTAGCAATCCTAATGATCTTTGTATTTTTCTAATATCTATGGTCCTATTTGTATCAATGGCAGAAAGAAGCTATGGACTGAACTAAAATATTTTAGGAGAAAATGTACTGAGTACAAATGGTTGATCATGGGTGACTTCAACACTCATATTTCACCCCATGAAAAGAAAGGAGGTAGGAAATACTTCACCAATTGTATGGATGATCTTGATAACCTTTTGAGAGATACTAATCTTATGGATATTGAGCTGGAAGGATCCAAATTTACTTAGAGTAATAGGTGCATGGGAGTTGAATTAATTCAGGTCAAGTTGGATAGAGCACTAATTACTACTGATTGGACTCTCTCCCGGATTTTAGACTTCCTACCCTACCTAAAATTGGATCAGATCATAATCCTATTGTCCTTCATTTCCTTGTGAAAGATAAAGATGGATGATACCCATTTCATTTTGAGAAGATGTGGATGTATCATCCTGATCTTTTTGATAGGATAAAAGATTAGTGGAATATTTAGGCTATTGGTCCTGCCATGTATGTTTTGGTGTAAAATCTAAAGAACGTCAAAAAATAAATGAAAATATGGAACGAGGAAGTTTTTGGTAACTTATTTGAGAGGAAGAAGAAAATTCAAGAGGATCTTGACAACCTTGAGAAAAAAATTACTAAATATGAAATGGATATCAATGACTACTACATGGAAAAGAATCTTCTGGTTGATTACCACACTATAACTGCTTAAGAGGAGACACACTAGAGAAAAAAATTGAGAGCACTTTGGCTTAAATACGGGGATCAAAACACCAAGTATTTCCACTTCACTACTATCCACCACAAAATTCATAATATAATTAATGAAATTACTACCAAAGAGGGGGAGACTAGCAATGAAATTGCCATCATCAAGGAAGAAGTGGTGTTGTTCTAAAAAAATATACTTAATAAGGATCATATCCAGAGAAGGGATTCAAACTACGTTGATTTCATCAAAGACATTCCCAACAATCTTGTGGATTGTACCTCCTATAAGAAGCTTACTGATAAAGTCACTATGGAAGAGTTGAATAATAATGTCTTTGTCATGGAGGGAGATAAATTTCTGGGCCTAATGTCTTTCCTACAAGTTTTTATTAAATAATACTAGGAAAATTGTAATTATGGGCTCCTCAAACTGGAAAATGAATTTTTCATAACATACGAATTCTAAAATAAATAAATAGTACTTTTATTGTTCTTGTTCCTAAAAAAAAAGGAGCCACAAAATTCAAATACTTTAGGCCCATCATTTTAGAAAATGTTCTTTACAAAGTCTTAACAAAAATCATATCCATTAAACTACAACCTTTTCTCTCAAGGCTCATCTCTCAATAGTAGGGATGTTTTATTCAAGGAAGAGTTATCCAGGATGGTATTATTATTGTTCATGAATATTTCCACTCTATGGAAAAGGATAAGAAAGAAGGAATGATATTTAAGTTAGATATGAACAATTCCTTCAAAAGAGTCTCTTGGGAATTCTTGGAAAAGGTCCTCAAAAAATTTGGTTTCCCCAGAAAATTTAGGAAAATCATTTCCAACTGCATATCCTCTCCTATGTTCTTGGTGCTTATGAATTGGTTTCCTATTGGATTATTTAAGAGTAGAAGGGATCTTAGACAAGGAGATCCTATATTTCCTCTCCTCTTTATCCTTATTGCAGATCCTATATCTCCTCTCCTCTTTATCCTTATGGCGAGATATTATGTATGTTTTGCTTCTTGGAAAGGTGTTGTCTGTCATAGGCTAGAAAATGCATTCTCATTAACAACACCTTTTAAAATCTTCCAATATATCTAATGTCCATTTTCAATCTTCCTAGGAGATTATTGAAAGAATCGAGAAAATCCAAAAACAATTTCTTTGGAGTGGTGTTGAAGAACAAAATAGGTATCATCTTGTTTCCTATGACAAAGTTTATCATCCCAAGAAATATAAGGGTCTTGGCATTAAAATTATACACTATATGAATAGAGAAATGGTAGATAAAATGACATGGAGACTTTTGAAAGAGGATCTTCCCTAGACAAGACTTGTTAGATCCAAGTACTTAGAAAATACTAGTAGTAATGATTGGCTTCATAAGGAGGATTTACCAGTGGGGTCTCAATTTTAGAATGCCTTTGTCAACTCCAAGAATTTTATGATCAAAGGTAGTAAGTGGAACATAGGTAATGGTAAGGACATATCCTTTTGGGATGATAAATGGCTCAATAAGTCCCCACTTAAAAATATATATGAATGGTCTTAGCTAGTCATCCCTTACTTTAATCTGATTGGCACAAAGGTCAAGGATTATATCAGCAATAATTCGAAGGCACTAGTTAGATTCAACTACTTGTTTTGAACCATAATCTCATTGATCTAGTTAAGAATCTTTAACTTTCTCTTAATTCCCATAATTTTATTGCTAGAGCTATTGATGATGAAATTTTATGGGAATATTCCTTTAAGGTATCTTACTCTATAAAAGTGGTTATAACTTGGTCTCTAATATTATTCCTTCTCCCATTGACTGGAGAAAGGTTTAGTTCAAAGAGATGACTCCTAAAATCAACATTTTTTAATGGTTCTGTATTCAAAACAAAATTCTTAAAACTAATAATTTGATAAAGAAAGGACAACATATTCCCAACAAATGTAATTTATGAAAGAATACTGAGGAATTTTTAAATCATCTTTTCCTTCATTGAAATTATGTTGTTGAGGTCTAGAATTCTTTCTTTAAGTTCATGGGAGTCCATTGGATACTCTGGATAATCTCCTTTCAAAGCATGGAAACAATGGCACTCACCTTTCAATCACACTATTGTCAAAATTATTTGGCTATTATGTTTTCCTAATATCATCTAGCTTATCTAGAAAGACATGAATAATAGCATGTTCAGGAAAAAAAAGCCTTCCAAACATAGTATTTTTAATCACTTCTTGAAGGCATCAAGCAAGACATTTAAAAATTAAGGTCCAAGAAAAAATTCAATCAAAACAAAAAATAAGCTGAATTACTTAATAAATGGAGCTTATCTAATGAATCGAGTAGTATAACACCTCCAAAGATTAACAGATCTTTATTATCCTAGATCCCCCTCATAATGGATTTTTCAATCTTAACTTCGATGAGGAATCTAAGGGTAATCCTAGGAAGTCTTGAAGTGGGGGCTGTATTAGAGGTGATTGTTGATGTGAAATTACAACACCCCTCAAATGGCCAGATTTTAAATGGGGCATCCAATGTAACCTACATAACATGGGACCATCTCTCAAGTTGTGGGACTTGCAAACTTGAGATGGTCCTCGGAGAAGGTCGACTTCCTCTACCTAATCCTAATGCTAAACTACTCCTAATGCAGAAAAGACACCTAACTACACCTATTCTAACAATGCCAAGGAGACAAGGAGAGAGAAAGTGCATGAAAAGGGAAATCCTACACTAACGAGGTGATAACACCAATAAAAGGGGTCGATACTCTATTGAGGGAGGATGGAATAGGGAAAAGGGGTTGATGGAGGTCAAATAGATGTTACATAGACCTAAATCCTAATCCACCATTAAAACTCCATGAAACACAACATCATGAACCTGCAAGTGAAATAACATGCACATAAAACAAATCCGAAATGGAGAGGCACAAAGAAACAACAAAACATGAGAAAGGGTTGAAAAATGCCACAAAAACATGAATTTATTGCTCTATAAGGTGCACAAACCATTACATTAATGCTTAGAGGCATAAATATGCTTGTCAGGCGTAGGAGAAGGCTTACAACTCAAATGGAGTTGAGGGAAAATTTTGCAAGGGTTTCCCTAGCTCTAGAATGTCTCTTCTCAAAAATAAGGGGTTCAAGTTGTTTTATACATAATTTTCACCCACCCTCATTAAAGAGGTATGGGAAACCATAAAAATTCTCTTCCCAAGGGTACTTCTGTCAGATGAAGACATGGGTGCCATACCACATTAAAATCAATTGTTGAGTTGTTGGGACTTGTGAGCCACCCAACCATGTGACCCGTCCAACTGGTCATACCGTCCAACCTGGGTGTCATGAAAATGAGAGGGGAAGTGCGATGGGCATCAAAAATTATCCAAGCGTGTCAAAAATGTGACCCAACCAACCCCTGGGCATCCAACCCCCACCATCCAACCTTGACCCGTCCAACCCCCAACCGTCCAACCTTGACCCGTCCAACCACGACTGTCCAACCTCCACCGACCAACTTCCAGAGGTGATAACTTGAGCTCTCGGATGAGTTTTTGGGTGAAATTGTATATGATTTAATATAAAAATAACCAATTGAATCCATTGGAGGTGGTCTCAAGATCCAATTATTACCTTATCACCTCTAAATTCCTCTTCCTTTCTCGGTATTATTGGTTGTGCGCCAGAAGAATGAACTGCCTTAGGAAGTGTATGATGCTTCAAGATGTCTCATCTTTTCCACCATGTAGGGAATGGAAAATGGATTCCATAGGAACTTTTTGGACTTATAATTATTGACATGGCTATCAAATCTTCTATTGAATCTCAGGTCCTCTTTCACACTACAAATTCCTTAAGGCCCAAAAGCCTACTTTTGATGGATGGCTTCAAGACATCTGAAACTTCCTTGAATCACTTGTAATTGTTCCCAAACTCAAAAAATTAGTTGTATCATTCTAGGTTTCTCCATGAATAGTTTTCTAGTGCTCAAACCCATCCTCCCAAGTTGTCTATTTTACTGGGGGTAAAAATAGATAACAATTGGCGACCTCTCGAGGACATCTGCCTGCTAGATGTGTGACTAGTGGCCTTGAATTGTCCATTGGGCATGGAGTTAGTATTGGTACACATGCAAAATGATCCTTAAATCTGAATTCTGCCATAGATTCATTAAAAATTTGATGCTTGAACCTGGAACTTTCTACCACTGCTTGGATTTTCCCTCTCATTTACAAAATTATCTGAATCAAAGTTTTGTGAGAGTAGAAAATTGTCTTGAACCTAGAATTCTCTTTCTTCTGCAAACCTAATCTATAGGACAAAGGTTTGAAGCCCCTAAAATTGTCCTTGATCTGATTTCTTTTCAAGTATGAAATAAAACCAATTGATGATTCCTTGACAAGTATAAACATTGCAAAAGTCATGGGAACACAAGCTGATTCGGAGAGGCTAGAACTACTATTGAAACCTGATTTTTCCCATGAAAACATGCCCCCTCCAAAGAATGGATCATGCACGAGCAATAACATGCCACAATGCACACTATGTAAAAAACTAAAAATCATACATACCCCAAGTGGAGCATGCAAAGTGTGCACAAGCACTTCTTCTGCTAAAAGAAAACCTACCTACTCTATGCTAACCAAAGGAAAAGGGAAATCAAACAAATCCTACAACTAGAAGGGATAAGTAACTTCCCTTTCTCAAAATAAGAATGCATGTGTGTGATTTATCATTGATCATGGTTGTTGTAATGAGTGAATAAATGACAAGAGGCTGATCCTCCACCAAAATAACCAAATTATCAACATCAATTGAAAATACCTCCTCAAGTTGATTGACATTAGACTCTGGAGGTGTTGATGGTGACCCTTGGTGCTTTGATACTCATCCTCATGCCCTGAAGTGGGCATGACCAATTTTATCTTCTCCCTTGGCTCCAATGAAGCCAAGTACTTGATTAGGAATGGTCTGATCTGATGGATGCACCCATTGATCTAAAATTAAACTCCAAAAATGGAGTCTTCCTGTGGACCTTCCTAAAAAAGAGGCTACTTGCATGCTGATTTTTACTTTGGAGTGCTTCTGTAAGAAGTTGATCCTCTACCTTGATGACTAGTATGCAATGTGTGTTATCTTTTTTCCTTCCTCCTCCTATGGATAACATGGAAGATTCAAATCTTCTAACCTTGGTTCCATAGGGTCGTTGTGAAATGCAGGTTGTTGAAATTCAATGCTCTCCTTCATGACAATAGGCTTGTATTCTGGAAGGTGGATGATGGAGGAGAAAATGATGTGATCTCCACAAGATCCTCTCCATCAAAGAAATCCTCCAAATTAGACAGATAGTATTCCTCTATGTTGTCCTTTGCATGTGCCCGACCTCCTCCATGGTGTCCTTTGGATATGTAATTTTCTCACCACCAGCCCCGTCATCTTCAAACATGAATTTTGAAAGCTAAAAATATTCTTCGAGATTAGAGATCAAAGGGGATGAAGTGGGAGAAATAACTGAAGGTTCTTCTATGGCCTTCTTTGTTTTTGAAGTGTCGAAAATGTATGGTTCTCCTTCACAGCCAGGATGCACTCCTCCTCTTTTGGATTTGGAGTAGTTGCTTCTTCCCTCACTTGTCTTTTGCAACTAAAGCTTCCACCACTTATGGCTTGACCTCAGCCTCCTCCATGGGTTTCTCCATCAAGGGGATTTTATCAATACTGAATCTAAGAGACAAGCTTGCCAAGCTTCTAATCATTTCTTATTTTGTTATCTCTTCTTCTTATTGCTCCCCTTGGCTGGATTTTTGAGTCTCTTCCCAACATGGACTTAGGAAAGTAGGAGGAGTGGTGGGTGGGGTCTCCACTAGTTGTTGCTTTATTTTTGGTGAAGGGGAAGGTATTTATTTTGGCTCTTGTGGAGGGACTTGGATTTGGAAGGGAAAAGGGAAAAAAATTAAGATGGGATGGGAGACTACAAGATGGAGAAATGGATTCCAAAATAGAAGTAATGAGATGGGAAGCTTGGAAATTGAATCTCAAGTTGAGATGGTGTTACTTGGGAATGGAGAGAAAATTACTAGATGATGGTGTTGGATTTACCCATTGAAAAGGTTTCTTGACACCAAGTTTAGAGGCCTTTATCTCTTCGATCCATTGTGCAAGCTGAGGTAACATTTCAACCATGAAGTCAAGCTTCTCTTGCGGGCTATAGTGTCTTAGAAAATGGCCTTCCCATGGACAAGATTCTCTGTAACCAATTTTGAATTCCCTCATTTGTGTTGTATCCCTTGAGTGAACCATGTCAGCCTCCATCCTTTGAATCTTCTCCAACATATCAGCATTTTCCATTTGATGGTTTTCATTGTATGCATACCCTTGTTCCTTATAGGCTCCATAGCCAAACTGATTTTGGCATTGGTCATATGGGTAGGCATAATGGTTCTGAATTTTTTCATAATGCTGATCTGGAGGAGTTGAGAAATACATTGGAGGTGGAAATACATTGTTGCTTGCTGCAAGTGTGAATTCTAAGATGGGAATGAAGCCATGACTGCATAGCTTCATGAATGGTAGAAGATGAAAGATGTGGAAAGAAGAATGGGTGGAAATGGATGGAAGGAAAGTCTGTAACTCAGAGAATGGGTTGTTGACAATATGGAGTCGCGAGATGTTCTTGCATGTGCCTCCAAAGGCTGAATCTCACCAAGAAATCATTAACCTAATGAAATGAAGTGGTAAGGTGCTTCAAACTGTCCCACCAGGTGTGCCAAAATTTTGATGCAAAATTACAACACCCCCCGAATGGCCTAATTTTGAATGGGGCATCCAGTGTAATCTGCATAACATGGGACCATCTCTCAAGTTGTGGGACTTGTGAACTTGAGATGGTCCTCCGAGAAGGCTGACTTCCTCTACCTAATCCTAATGCTAAACTACTCCTAATGCAGAAAATACACCTAACTACACCTATTCTAACAATGCCAAGGAAATAGGAGAGAGAAAGTGCATGAAAAGGGAAATCCTACACTAACGAGGTGATAACACCAAGAAAAAGGGGTGAGATACTCTGTTGAGGGAGGATGAAATAGGGAAAAAGGGGTGAGGGAGGTCAGATAGATGTGACATAGACCCAGATCCTAATCCACCATTAAAACTCCATGAAACACAACATCTTGAACCTGTAAGTGAAAGAACATACACAAAATGCGAATCCTAAATGGAGAGGAATAGAGAAACAACAAAACATGAGACAGGTTTGAAAAATGCCATAAAAAACATGAATTTATTGTTCTATAAGGTGCAAAAACCATTACATTAATGCTCAAAGGTATGAATATGCATACCAGGCATAGGAGAAGGCTTACAGCTTAAATGGAGTTGAGGGAAAAATTTGAAAGGGTTTCCCTAGCTCCTAGAATGTCTCTTCTCAAAAATAAGGGGTTCGAGTTCTTTTATAGATAATTTTCACCCACCCTCATTAAAGAGGTATGAGAAACCATAAAAATTCTCTTCCCGAGGGTACTTATGTTAGATGAAGACATGGGTGTCATACCACATTAAAATTGAATTTTTGAGTTGTTGGGACTTGTGAACCACCCAACCATGTGACCTGTCCAACTGGTCCTACCATCCATCCACGGGTGTCGTGAAAATGCGAGGGTCCGAAGAGCATAAAAATTATCCATACCCATAAAAATGTGACCCGCCTAACCCATAGGTGTCTAACCATCAACCTTCCAACCTTGACCCATCCAACCCCCATGACAAGTCCAACTGGCCGTACCATCCAACTTTGATCGTCGTCTTTAGTGTGACGGTGCAACGGGCATCAAATTCCATTTAGACATGTCAAAAAATGTGACCCATCCAACCCACCGGGCATCCAACCCCCAGCCATCCAACCCTGACCTGTCAACCCCTAGCCATCTAACTATGACCCATCCAACCCTAGTTGTCCAACCTCCGGTGACCAACTTAGGAGGTGATAAATTGAGCTCTGGATGAGTTTTTGGGTGAAATGTTTCATGATTTCACATGGAAAAAATCCATTTAATCCAATGGAGGTGGTATCAAGATCCAATTGTTACCTTATAACCTCAAAATTCCTCTTCATTTCTCGGGATTTTCGGTTGTGCGCCAGAAGAATGAACTTCCTTGGAAAGTGTATGATGCTTCAAGATGTCTCATCTTTTCCACCATGTAGGGCATGGAAAATGGATTCCATAGGAACTTTTTGGACTTATAATTCTTGACATGGCTATTAGAATCTTCTGTTGAATCTCAAGTCCTCTTTCACACTACAAATTCCTTAAGGCCCGAAAGCCTACTTCTGATGGATGGCTTTAAGGCATCCGAAACTTCCCTGAATCACTTGTAATGGTTCCCAAACTCAAAAACTTAGTTTTATCATTCTAGGTTTCTCCATGAATATCTTTCTAGTGCTCAAACCCATCCTTCTGAGTTGTCTATTTTACGAAGGGTAAAAAATAGGTAACAATGATGGAGGTCAATTAATTGTTTCTATGTTGATCCTATCGAGTCCATACAAATCACTATTCATAAGCACTTTCGATCTTTAGGATGTTAGACTTATTTGTTCCCTTAATTTCTATAACATCATTATAGAGGGTGATTCAATGAACATTATAAATTTCCTCAAAGGCTCAACTCATGCAAGTTGGACCATTAAAAAGTTCATTGATGAGGCCAATATTTTAATTATATCCCTTCCTAATTACATCATCACACATACATATAGGGAGGGTAATCATTTAGTAGAATCCTTAGCCAACTTGGGTGTCCTTGCTAATGAATTCAAATCTTGGTGCCAAGCCTCCTCATTACCACCCAATTTCCAATCAATTATTAATAAGGAGAGGAGGTAAGTTTCATGAGGTGAACATTGGAACTGGGAGGGATTTTATTGTCATTTTCTACATAGCCTTCATTTACCTCAACACTTGGCATTTACCTCTCACTGATCCTAGGGTCTTCTTGATAACCATGGGGAAATATATCTATAGAGTTCAGCCTATCAACAATAATCAATGGAGGAAGGATGTAGATTTTTGGTATATTCTCAAGAAGGGTGGCTTAAATCACTTCGTAAATATGGCTAAAGGACATTACTTCCATATCTTGTAGCAGCTGGTCCAAAATTAGAATGGATGCAAGGTGAGGTATTGTAACAGGTAGTTTCTTATCACTAAGGAGATGGTTTTTGTAGTCATTGGTCTCCATCCCAAGGGTATGCGCTTCTTCAAGAAAAATTATGATAGAAAAGAGGAAGAGGCAAAATTTCTCAAAGGAGATGAGCAAATCATGGAAGAAAAGAGCAGATTTCTCAAGGATTCATTATCAAAACCCTATGACTAGGTAATTCTTGTGATCATGAAGTACCTTACTATGGAGGTTCAGTTCAAAGTAACCCCCTACTTTCATTTTGTTTTTTAAATCATTTCAGAAGAGATGTGGCAGTTAATTTTCCTTTCTACCTCCTCCAATCCCTTGACCACTCGATTAACTTGGTTAAATAGGGTAAACGAGCCCATCCATGCCATCATTATCCTCCTCTATAAACAATTTCACCTCATCATTGTGAATGCCCATGTTGCCCCACCTCTACATCCCCCTACTCCTCCCAAAATATCCCCTTTAGTTATCATTCTAACACCACCTTACGAACGCACTCTCGCGTAAGAAATCCAAAGCTCGACCCATCTACTTCTACCACCCTACCCTCTTCTCCTACTAGTGAAGGGGATGATGCTCTTGGCCTCCTAAAAATGGGCAAAAATATCTTTGTTAGTCGACCTAAAAAGAGAGCATCAGGGTTGAACTTGACTTGCACATTGATATGCTCAAGGAAGCATTACAAAGTATTGAATTCCAAAGTCAAAGGGTGTAATATGGCCATTGAAATTGAGGGAAAAGATGAACAACGGATGGATGAGATGAACAAGAGAATCAAAACCCTGGAAGAGGAGCATGAAAAAATAAGAGATAGGCAGTGTGACATCCTCTCTATCCTTAAGGGAAATATGGATATTTTTTCCAACATCTCCATTGTGTTGGAAATTATCAAAGGAAAGGAAAAATCTAAAGATGGCACTTCTATCAAGGACATCAAAGGAAAGATGGAAAATATCAAAAATAATATTTCAAATACCAGCAAGTAGTGGTTAGATATGCACTAGTTATTTTAGCTCTTTGATGGAAGATTGTAGATATTGTTGTTTTGTTATGGTCTCGGTTTGGTATTGATGGGGTTTTACTGCTCTCTTTTTATGGTTCAACAATTCCCCTTGTCTCTCTTTTGTAATAATTTTCCTTCGTAGTGAAATGTATTCTATTTTGTATGGTTTGACTTTGAATATCTTGGCTTAAGGCCTCTTGGAATATGGGTAGGATCCCATCCAAAAAACCTTTTACCTTTAATAAAAAAACATTGGAGCATGCTCCATCAAATTCATGGTCCATGCGACATTCAAATCTTTAAAATGTGCATTTTCATCCATGCAATGATCTTCAAAATCTACATTTCCTATGAAGTTACCCAAGTATGTATCAATAAAAATACCTCATAAGATGCATTCATGGGATCCTCAATAATATGGGGAATATTCTCTTCTCAATGTAATTTGACTAACTTACATTCTATGGTATAGAAGCATAGGATGTATCCATTTGAACACTACCTCCTACACTAGCATCCCACTTTCTTGATAAAAACATGCCCCATTTAGTAGGGTAGTCAACTATAACCATATTCATAGTTAAATATATTCCAAGATAGGAAGAAATTTGTACTATCTGACCTTTGACATACCCCATAATAGGTACTTCTCTTGAATCCGTGACATAACATCTCCCAAAAAAAAAAATATTTTAATGTCTAACTCATTCATGACCTCTAAAGGCATGATATTACATGAAGCTCCTGAATCAAACATACAATTGTGAATAATCTACCCATTGACAATCAAATTACTAAAGAAGGGATTTGCATCCAATTGGGATTCTATCAAGGATGTGCCTAAATATACTTCAGGGTATTATTCCATGTTCTTTGGTTTTTCATTTATCTCAAATTCAGCTATATTAGGAGGAACCATCACATTACTTGTACTCCTCTCATTGACAATCATATCATCCTTTATCCCAAGTATTCAAATGATCTTTTTCTATGTTCAAGAATTCTGAGTAATTCCACAATTGGGACTGTAATTTTTATTTGACTCATAATTTGAGCCATATCACATGTGGTATAGTTTAATAGCGTTGTATTAGGGGTAAGGGTGGCAATATTTGCTGATGGTATGCTATCCCTTATTTCTTGGGTGGATCCAGAAGTACTTGGTCTTTAAGTATTGACAAGACCTTTATTAGACATACTTATTTTGGGGGCATCTTTGGGGATGTTGGTCAAGAGAGAATTTTTGGTTTAGGAGAAGGGGAAGGTCCTTTGACTTGTATGTTCCTAGGTTTATACTCATTTTATTTATAAATAATATCATTCATTAATAGCTACCTATCCTCTTCACAATGGATTCCACCATCATAATTTTTTATCATTAAAGCTCTTAAATACTCAAATTCATGATTTGGAAGCTCAAATTATTGAGCCATATCTATATCAGGATTAACAATATAAGGGAGGAGGATACTTGATTTGTGCAAGCCCAAAATTCCTCCACATTTTTATTATATAATAGATCAGTTGAAGTGGCTCCTAGAATTGAATATTTTGGGCACTCCATAATGCATGTCATCAAAACAAGCTTCATAAATCTCATCATCATCTCTAACAAGCTACTCACAAGGGGAGTGTGGAAATAAAAAAATTATCATACTATTCAATGATGTGGTATTTTTCTACTAATGATACCCTTATCATCAATGGATTTGGGACTACTTTATTTTCTCTAAAATCTTGATGCTTGTTTCCTAAACTCATCGTTCCCTTTCCTCTGTCATCATCATGGTGCTCTCCTTTGGGATGATTCCCAAATCTATTTTGTCCTTGAACCTGGTGCTGATTTTGAAGATTTGAAACTAATCATTTCTCTAATCTAAAAAGCTTATATGAAATATATTTGACTACCCCAGCCAAAGTTGTAACCACTTCTTCTAATTCCATTGCCTTACTTTCCCAAGGCTTTTCTGGATTAATCAGCTTAACACCCTCCCTCTTTAGAGGCTTCCCTATTGCTTTAATATTGTTCTCAATCTAGAATGCCATAGAAAAATCTTGCCTCAAAGTTCTAAGATTTTTTTCTCTCAGATAATAAGCTTCTTTCTTATAAAATCCATCTTAGTACTTAATCAAGCAAGAATCATCACTAATCTTTATATTAATAGGTAATCTAGTCAAATTTTTATTAAACCTAGTATTAAAGTCTTGCACACACTCATTAGGATTATTTTTAATATTTTCAAACTTTGATAAGAGAAACCTAGGGTTAGTCTTATCACCATATTAGAGTCTGAATGCATTCTTCATTTCTACCCAAGAATCAATTGAATTTGTAGGTAGAAAAGCTGTAGCATTCCACTGACATCTTCTTCTATTGTATGTATAAATAAATTAGCATAACATATTCATGCTCTAATTCATAGTCACCCATAAAATTTTGAAAAAATTTAAGATGTTGATCACCACTTATATAATTATTCCCTTGAAATATAGGTAACCTTCTTCTAATTTCATTTGGTACTTCATTGGGATATCCCAACATTCCATGGAACCTTATTGTTCTATAAGTGGTAACTACAAAAATAGCCCTTGGTGGAGGTTGTTCAATATTATTTGGTTGATGATTTTCAAAATTAGAGTTGAAATAATGGGTAAATTGAGGTCTCTAAGGTAGAGGAGTATGATCCACGAAATGGGAATCCTTTAGGGACTTAGTTTCACTAAATACTCTATTATTATGAGTTAAAAAATATGGAAGATGAGAAATACCTTCATTATTTATAGATGTTGAACCTTCTTGGAACAAAGTATGTAAATATTCTTGAGGACTTCTGGATCGAGTTGTCGGATATGCTAGTGTAATACTCTACCAAAGGTGGATCAAATTCAGCAAGTTGAACAATATTTTCTTCTAACTTTTACCTCCCATTGTTTTCTAGATATAATTCCTTTTCGAATTTGTATTCTCCATCTTTGGGATTAACATTCTAGTGGGATCATATTTGAAAGAGCATATCCTTCCTTCCATCTTTTCCGGGGAGAGTTAATAATCAAGGTATATATAATAATCACACTTGTATAACCCATATTTTCTTTGAAAGATAAAGCCACCACTAAGGCCTTGTACCTTAGATGTATTGGTTAACTCAAAATTATTTTGAGAGAATAGCTTCACAAACTAATAGATAAAGGTTCTGAGATATTTATGAATTTTACAATATTTATGGCTACAATCATTTAGTATATGCACAAATGCTCAAGCTATATGGAAAGCTTATTTGTATTTGAAATTTTTAGACAATGATTTTGATATTGATTTGTATTTGTCCAATTTTAGAAAATATTTGTAAAGGTGTGTATTCGAACCTTTTCCAAATTTCTTTATCCTCGGTAATAGCACCAAAAGCATCTTGGTACTCAATATTATACCCCCTTAAGGCCTGACAACATTATCAAGGAGTTGGAATGCTTGGAGAATGATGAAGCTGTGTGTAGTATGTGTTGTTTCCAGTCGAGGATATGTCCAACACTCTATTTAATAAAAATATTTGGGGTGATTTGGGGGCACATACAAAGGGGATGGCCTTTCCTATTACTTTCAATCATGTCGAAATCTAGGTGAGAGAACCTATTGGGTAAACTAAATGGATAGGGGAATATCAACTCTTAGTTCCTCTTCATTTATAAAATGATGAATCAATATGATATAAGTATGGCCATGGACACAAAAATTCACTCTCATGATTTGTCACCCAAAATTTTTCATATGCTTACTATACCAGACACAAGTTACTATAGACAATAGAATTCAGTTGCTCTTTCATTCTCCTGATAAAAGCTAAAGGATAATTTCAATGATATTTAGAGATAAATAATAAAAGAAATGAATGGAAGTTGGTAGGATCACTTATGTAGTTTTAAAAGAGGGGGGATTATAGGATGACATACTCTTTGCAATAGATCATTTAACACTTCTACAATTATGGAAAATACGAAAACTAGATTAACTAGTGACAATTTCTACAAAGGAAGATTTGCATTCATTGATAGCAAATAGATGTAGAGTTCCAACTCAATCTCTAAAATACTAAACAAAAAATCTCATGTGATTATTCTAATGAAGTATTTACAAAATATACTCTAGTGCGCATAAGATACACTCAAAGGCTAACAAAAATCACTTCAAAAAAATGGCTATAGTAAGGATTTTACAATTAAGTTCAATATTGCAAAGTAAATTATCACAACACAATATTAAACTAATGACCAAAGAAAAACCATTAAGGACTGATCTAGTGTACTAAAAGATAAGCAATAGACACAAAATTGTAGTAGAAAATATAACTCATCAATCAACAATTCAACATATAAAACCGAGAGAAGGCAGAAATTAAACTCAAAAGAGAACATATATCATTAAAATGTTAGAATTTCTTAGTAAGGAAACATCAAATGAATTCTCTCAAATCTTGTCAATGGTTATACATTGCAACCACCTTAAAATTGTTTTTGGGAACTCATATAAGTATGTATTTCACAAAGGAAACATGAAGTATCCATAATTGAATCTATCAACCTTTTTCAGAAATAGAAAAACTAAACTCCCTCCTTTTGATATGAGGACAGGATCTCATATTTATGATAGAAACTTAAGTGAAGAGAATGGAAATAAACAATACATTCATCTTAGATCTCGAACAGGATTCTAGATCAATGAATCCATTCGAGATATGAAAATCATTACGAACATAGATCTAAATCATAATAGAAAGGAAATGCATAGGGGTTTACACCCACTCATATGAAATATATATAAAACCAATCCATACAGATATAAGTAAAAACTAGAACCACATATATCCATATTAAATACATTTGGTAATCACATTACATTCATTGAGGCTATCATAGATCCATATAATAGTATAGACCAAATTCATGCATTAGAACTAGACTTAAGCCCCTCATAGTACAAATAAAAATATTCAGACCCATCCCCTTGATACATCATACTCTTATAGATCCTCTAAACCCAACCCATAGAACTCCCACAATATTTCTACATAGCTTCACCTCTTTTCCATTCTATTCCTATCAATCCCTCCTTATCTATCGAGTGCTTGTATTTATAGCCCCAACAAGCACTGCCATGTCTTTCTAAAGTTGTAGATCGGGTGCCAAGTGTCCAAGTGGTCCTCCATGGGAGAATTCTCCTTTAGACTTGAGCTCTCCATTCTTCGCCATGATGACCTTCTGGAATATTCTATCACAAGGTATATTCCTTTCATGGGCACCAAGTTGTCAGGATGGCACCTTATCCACTCCACATGCATAGTCGGGTCATGCTTTCCTTGTGTTCTTCCCAATATGCCAAATATGTCTAAGTCTAAAAACCTTTTCTCTACCTTACGCGCACGTGCCAACGATTCTACAAAACCCTCCTAAAACCTTGTCCTACACGCTTTTTCCTTGCGCATCCTTCTTCAAATAGGCCTTACACGCCCATGTGACTTCTTATACTTAGCCAATATTTTAGGGGCCTAACATCATCCCACACTACGCCTGTTCTCCATCCTCGAAAACATTTTCGAATAAATAAAGAATGTATGTCCTTGAATAGTTTGGGGAAAGAATAAAGGAATGAAGAATTAGGGAAGAATGAAAGAATGGGGAAACAATGATTACTGCCACAAGAGGAGAGGGAAATATTTATTAAAATCTACCTCAACTGATTCAGGCATTAACTTCATTATGTGCTGTTGGAAGAGGTCATTGACTAGTGCATTCACCTCTTCAAATCCTAGCCCTTCTCCTTGGGTATTCATCATTTCCACAATACCCTCAAAAAATTTTCCCAAATCTTTAAGCGAATCCATCCTTCAAGTGATCTAGGGATACAACTCCTTCAGTTGGTTCTTGATTGAGCCCCACAAGGTCTCAATAGCCTCAATTTCTTCTCAACCTTAGCTAGAATTTTGTCACGTTCCACTCTATTCCCCTTGTTCTTCTCTTGGAAATCCTTGAGCTCTATTTCATGAGTGGTGACCAGAATGCTCGCCACTTTATCTCTATCGGCGTAGTTATCATAGGTGGCCTTAGTGACTTAGGTGGTAGCTTTCACATCAGTGAGGACTTTATTATCTTCGAGTAATAATTTCCACAACATTAATCTTTTCCTCCTTCTCTTTGCACACCAATGCCTCTTCTCTGATTCCAAGGCCAGTGGTCACCTTTCCATTGTGAGGACATGGGTCAAGTCCTCTAAGCACTCCTAGGGTGGATCCATACTTCTGTGTTGGTGGTGTTAGATCTGGATGCTTCAAGACAATGACATCTATGATCATCTCTACTTTCTTGTAAACCTTGTGCACCCTTGCCTTCTCTTCTTTTAACTCACGCCTTAGTTGAGTGCTAATTAGTTCTTCTTGCTTTACATCCTTGGTTCTTTCATTGAGCTCTTCTTCCTTCTTCTCTAGTTCTACCTCTAGGAACTTCACCCTGTCATTCCTCCCAAAGAGCCTAGCTTCTACTTCAACCAAAACCTTGTTCAGCGCATTGCATATTTTTTTCTTCGATAGTCTTTGAGTGTTTACCAAGGGGTTGAATCCTTTTGACTCTGGTACCTTCATTATTTCCCCTTGGATTACTTCAAACTCTGGCTCATTGATGTGGGACTCAAATGCCCAAGAAATCATTTTCCTTGTCCGAGGGTATGCACCTTCCTCATCAAATGATGTCATAGCCAAGAGTTGCTCCGTTGGTATGGTGCTTTGAAAGGGTGCACATAACACCTTTTTGGATGATCAATTTAGACAATCCCTTGAACTTGTGATGCTTCTACACTCTTACTTCCCATGTGTGCATCTTTAGGAAATCTTACATGCCCAAACCGGGATCTCCTCCCATGCTACCATATTCTTTCTCTAGGCTCTCCTCCTCATCTTCCTTCATTACCTCACCCACACCTTTGTGTTCCATTGTTTTCTCTATCGAGTCCTTGATGATTTTTTCTACTTATTTCTCCGTGGCCTCGTCTACCTATTCCTTTGTGAGGCTTGGGTTCCCTTTTCCTTTTATAACTTATTTGATTACCCCTCTATCCCGAGCATCCTCCTTTTGTCTCATTCTTCCTCCTGACAAAGATGTACTCATTTTATTCTTCCTCTCCTTCTTCCTCCAAGTCATGTACTTCATAGATAGGATGGTCCTCACCTCCTGGTTCATCTTCATCATCATCATCATCTCTTTTGCCTCTATAGGCCTCCAAGCTCTCTATATCCTCCGATTCATCCTTCTCTGTCACCTTCTGCTTCTTCTTGATAGGAGATTCTACTTTCTCTTCCTCCTCCTCTGGTGACTTCTCCTGAGTGATGGATTATTTTTTCTCCAAAGCACTTCTAGATTATTTTCTTTCATTGGGTACTTCTTTCTCCATGCGTAAGTACTAGGATTAGCACTTGTCTCTGGCACACTTACCACTTGTGTTGTCTGAACACTTGGTGATTTCTACACCTCTTCTCTTTCCCTCTTCCTAGGCATAGCCTTATTCCTTCTTGTGGGGTCTTTAGGGATAGAGACATCATTCTCCAATTAGGCACATTTCTCAAAATTTGGCCTTATGCGAAGGTATATCCTTGTTGTATCCCTTCTAGCAATTGGAAATGTTACATGATTCATCATTTGTATCTAATGGGAGACATATCTCTCCATGTATGTGTGCTTATTCAAGTAGACTATCTTCCAACGTAGCTCATGGTGGTTTGCATCTATCTCACTAAGCTCAAACCTTAGTCTTTTGGCCTCCTTGAACCGGTTAACTCTGGCTTGGAAATATAATGCGGTGAAGGAGAAGGGTAGTTTGCACCATAGACTCATGTTTTCATCTGTCAACCTAAATATGCAAATGTAGAAGTTTTTATACACTTCAAATTCTATAGCTTTGTTTACAAGAATGGGAAACTACTCGGGATTCTCCACTCACCTCGAATACATCCTTCATGCACTTATACCACTTCTCTAAGCGCACTTTGTGAGTGGTTGTCATGGTCTCACAAGTATATTTTGTGAACCTCTTTACGAGTGATGATTCTTCTTATGGGTACTCCTAAACAAACATTTACATCCCATCGGGAACTCTAATCTTTGAGAAAACAATTGTTAAGAGGACATTACCAAATAGTATCTTCTTTCCCTCTTGCGTGCTACTAATGATTTCATCTGCAATGAAGGTGGACAAGTTATAGATAGTCCCCTCTGATATTTTTGGCATACATTCATCCATGCCTTGTTCACTTGAGTCCATCTTTCTTGATCATTGAGCTTGGTTACCAAGCACATGGGCATCCTCATCACGGGTCTGGAATCTTTGTGATGTCAAAGTATCGTGATCCTTTCTTGTAGTCATATACATCTATTGTTTCCTTGATGGCCTCCTTTTTCTTAGGTCATCATCAATGCTATCCCCTTCACAAATAAGCCATGTGAACTTAGAAATAAATTGGGGAGTTATGTGCATCTTGTGCATAGTGAAATAAAAATGGTCTTTGTGAACACACCACATCAACCACTGATAGAGGTGCTCCACTTTTCCGAAGTAGGGTAATTTGTAAAGTTGCAATAACCCTATGTAGTCCAATTTAACTTTTACTTTCGTCAATGTATATGGGCATGCCCTCCAGTGTCCTCTTGTTTGTTGGGTGAATAAACTCTAAAGCCATTTCTTTCTCTATCATGCTCGTGTGATGATTATAATCACTTGTAGTCATTTTTCACAAATGATACTCGCATTCTTTTCCCACCAATACCCCATCCGGGTATTAAATCTCCATGTACCTCTCTTCATTTGTGCTTGTGATGGCAGCCATTTGCTTCCCTTTTCCCTTTCCCTTCTACTTTTTAGGTGAGATGGTTGTTCTTTGGTGTCATTCTTCTAGTTAGGTTACACTTCAAACATCTTCTCCTTTCTCTACTCTATCACTCTATTTAACCCCAAGACTCAATATTGCAAAGAAACCCTCCTAAGCATCGTGCCCTAGCCGTCAAAAATAATTGGAAAAATTCTTCCACAAGACGACTCTTCTCAAAAACTTCCTCCACGCCCGTGTACTCATTTCCTACTAGTTTGAGATCTACTCTAGTCACGCATTATTAGATTTCTTAAATTCTTCTTCACACAGAGCTCCTTTCACTTCATAATCACAAGGTAAAATAATGAGGTGTATGAATTCTTATTTATATATTTTACTTCTTTCTATTATTAAATGCTATTTTACCTACCACCTTACTTAACACTAAATACATATTTTTCCATCAAGCCATCCTTACGCACCTTCACTTACATGCCCAATCTTACGTTAAAACCCGACTAACTGACCTTTCGCAGTGCGTAAAAATTCATCATGATAGAAGACTCTTATGCATGTGTCATCAGCACCAAACACACTTCTACTTTCCTTCACCTAATTTTTGCTCTCACCTACCTCATTTTGTTCCTATCCTTACACCAACCTTTTTCATCCACCCTTCTTCCATGCACTTCTTAATCCTTATGCACTTTGTATCCATCAACCGGTCCATTCACCACAACTTCTACTATGAGTTTAGCTTTGCAATATAATCTACATCACTCCACTCCACACTAAAAGAGATGTACGGTCCTCTATGCATATATAACCCTCAAAAATTAATGTGGTTACCGGTTTCGAAGGCACAAAATAAACATTAGAACAAATGACGAGAAAGGGAAACAAAAGAAAAGAAATTACATAAAGGAAAATTCTAAACTAACTAGAAACACTACCTTATTTACAAACACCAAGAAGACTTATCTATAGTAGGGCTTCAGCCGACTCCCATTGAAGTGACCTAGTAGCCTTGTCCCATCCAACACTTGTAGCAGGAAAGTTCCTAAATCAAGAATGTATGAGATGATGTAAGGTCCCAGCCAATGGACTTTCAAATTCCCAAATGGTACGAGATACTTGGAATCATATAATAACACCAAATTCCTAACTTCAAACTTCTTGTTCTTGATATGATGATCATGTCATGATTTTTGTCTTTCTTTTTGTCTTGTTTTTTGTCTTTTGACTCCATCTAGCAAGTCTAAATACATAAATTTATCAATTATTTCTTCCATCACTTACTTATCAGCTAAACTCCTCATGTGTGTGTGTTACACACGGTGAAGGTAACATGAATTCCACTAGTAAAATAGCCTATGTGCCAAACACCAATTGAAATGGTGTGTCCTTTTTCAACATTTTATAGGTTGTCCTATATGCCCATATAATGTATGATACCTTATCATCCCAATCCTATCTTCCAACGTCACAAATATTAGTAAACGTATGACTTAGTATCTTGATAAATGCATCAATGGTTCCATTTTCTTAAGGGTGATATGGGGTAGCCTTATGAGGAGCCACCATAAATTCTCGCTAACAGGATCCTAATTATTTCATTGAGAAAGTGTGTACCCCTATCACTTGTTAAACTTAAAGGACAACCATACCTACTAATTATGTTTTCCCATAGAAATATAGCAACCATTTCTATGGTGAAATCTTTTGTATGATCTTCCTCTACCCACTATGTCAAGTAATCGGTGTTAGTGATGATATAGCGTGAACCGGTCCTTCGCATAGATGGTGCAATTGGTCCTACAAATATGATTGCCCATTTCTCAGATGGTTTAGTGCTAGATAGTGGTCACAAGGGCATTTCATCTCTCTTTCCAAGTTTTCCCAAGTAGCAAGCAATGGTCATAGGGCTTGAAAAACTAAATGCAATCTTTGTAGATGGTTTCCCACCAAATCCCTGCTAATAAAATCTTCTACGCAATAGTGTTTCCTGCATAGTGTCCTCCTACAATCCCACCATGCACTTCTTCCATAATGGCTACACACTCATGTTCCAATACACATTGGTACAGAACCTCGTCATGACCTAAATTATACAGGTCTCCACTAATAAGCATGTAGGGTGTGGCACGTATTGCCAACTGCTTTCTTTCCATAGCCTTCATCCCTTCTGGCACCACACCTATTTTTAAAAACACTTCTATATCTTCCAAGTTTGAGGGCATGCACTAAAATCTAAATAGTTGCACTACGAATGGTATCCTCAATGCTTTGTGCATCCTCTCCGAATCAATCCTTGATAAGTGGTTAGGCCCTGAATTGCTCTTTCGGATTCACCACCATTGTGAACTCAAATTCCTAAAATAAAAGGACCCAACGACATATGCATCCTTTCGAGCAGGTTTTTAAATAATTATTTCAATATCATGTGGTCAATGTAGAATATGAAGGGAATTGCCAATGATACTCCCTAAACTTATGTAGCACATAGATCATTGGAAATGCTTTGTGCTCAGTAGTTGTGTAATTCTTCTCTGCTGGTGTCAACTTCCTACTTGTAAAGCACAAGGGATGATCAACAATTCCCTCACTAGGTTATGTTAGCACTACTCCCATATTTTTTGAGGCATCCACATGCACATGCAAAGGCTTATCCCAAGAGGAAAACGTAGAATAGGCATTCTTACAATCCTTTCCTTTAAAGTATCAAATGCCTTCTACCGCACCTCTCCCTAATGAAAGGTATTTTTTTGTTTCAACAATTCTTCTAAGGGTATGGTGATCTTGGTATACCCCTTGATGAACTTCTGTAATACCCTATGTGTCCAAGGAATCCATGCACTATGCTTTGACTAGTAGGATCCCCTAATCCTACAATAACTAAAACTTTTACGGGATCCACCAAGTAAGCCATTCTTACATATAATGTTACCTAATAGTGTTCCAAAGGGAGTGGAAAAGACACATTTCTTAATGTTGAGGGATATCCTCAATTGCTGACATCTCTCAAACATCAGTATTAGGTTGTCACAATGGTCTTTCACCAGTCCATACACAGTCAATCATCTAGATAAACTTGAAGAAACTTATGGATCTGGAATGTCTCATGTACTAAAATGTGCAAGAACACAAAGCAAGTGCATTCTTCAGACCCAAGGGAATAACTATGTAGGAAAAACTTCCCCATTCAGTGGAGAAATTTTTCTTTCTCTGGTCTTCCCTTGCAATCCTAACTTGGTGGTATCCTAAGAAGCCATCTTGTGAAAGAGTAGACTTCATGCCCGGCTACTCCCTCCAGAATTTCTTTAGTAAAGGGGGTTGGAAAGGGATTGATGACACACACTGCATTCAGATCCTTGTATTCAATGTAAATTCTTATCCTACCATCCTTTTTAATATTTATAACCATTGGGCTTATCCATTATGACTCTTCCATTGCCTTAATGATACCAAATGCTATCATTTTTCTATCTCTTCCTAAACCCATAAGTGCAAATTTGGATTCATCCGATAGGGTCTCTTCCGAATCGGGCATGCACCTTCTTTTAACTTAATCTTCATTTCCCTAAGGAATGGTGGACTTGTTTGAGTTCATGATACCCACGAAGGAAAAAAATCTTAGAACTCACGCAACAAATCAATGATCTCTGAAACCTCCTTTTCAAACCAATTCATCGATGACAGCCTCCTTAGGTTCTGCCTCCATCCCAATGTTAAACTTATTTTTCTTTAAGGGCTCATGGTAGGTGTGTGGTTTCTCATCAACACTATCTATAACCTCATGTGTACCCTCTAAATGACTAACATATAACATCTCCATCTCTTCCCCGTATATGACATAGAAAAATTTTCCTTTTTCTTTTTTCATAAATGCATGCTCAAAATGTACTTCCTCTGGTTCCTCCTCATTGAGGTATGTCTCTAAATAAGGATCTCCTAGAAAATCTAGTAGCCTATCCTCAGCCATGGAACTATATCCCATTATAAGGTACTTGATTGTATGTAATGCCTTATCCATTGATGGCTTGGTACTCCTGTACTCAAATGCTTGAATGAGATCAGCCACCAACTCTTTTGAATTACCCGTCTAACGATGCATCTCCAAATGAATGTACTAAGCACAAGCATAGCCTTGTAAGGTGGAGTAAAACTTGTGTACCCATAGTGAAGGTGGATTCTATTCGCGCTTCCCATCCAAGCCTCCTCGCACTCTTGGATATAAAATGTAGTGGTCTCTTTGCCATGGTAGTCTTGTATAGCTATGGGCACGTTACTCTTAGACAACCTTATAGAAAACACAATCCTCACCTCACACCACTCTAAGAGGTTCTCCCAATGTGTATCCCACCAACGCGCTACAGTCCTAAGTAGGTTATAGCTGAGCATTCCTCTTCTTTTGTCCTCATTTCTCCACTGAGATTCCATTTCCTGTAGGAAAATCTCAAGGTATGCCCCCGTGGTAACTAGGCAACTTATTTCCTCCTAGGTTCTTAATTGAGCACACCTTTTTCACCCTTGTTACAGGTCCTTTTAATTTTCACCCAATTAACTCATAGGTCCCATGCACCCAATTGTCACACGCCACACTAGTGGTATCACTTAAGGACTGAGCATCCTCAAACTAGATAACTCCCTCCGTGGGGTGAATTATCTCAGGATCTCTGATGGAGAGCACATAGGTGCTATTAATGACTTCTTATCCTAATAGCTCTATGTAAAGCACTAACTTTTGACCTGTCGAAGGGATGACCACCCATTCTTCCTAGTTCTCAAAGCTGATATACCCTTTGTTAAACCTTATGTTGGTATATTGTTCTTATAACACCATGGGTGCCCAAGTAACAACTGGAAATTTTTTCGCCTCGGCAACCACCAAGACTTTGAAGTATCCAGTGAACTTGGCCCCTTGAATGGTGATAACTACATCCTTTAGGACTCCAATGGGCATTTCCTTAGTCTTTTTCACCATATACAACACATTTGAATATGACTACAATTTGGGCCTTCCCATCTGATGTCAGGAATATAAGGTAAGAACATTCACCTCTACTCCCATGTCAATTAGGATATTGCTCAAAAGCCATCCATCAACAACCGCATTCAAAGTGATCTCCTTGTCGCATTCAAAGTGATCTCCTTGTCATATTCATGGATATGCGGAGGAAGGTTTACATGTAGGATATGTCTCTCGTGCTCTACTTTGACATGTGGTACCTTCTCCCTTAACCATTATCCTAGTAAGGGAATAATATTCTCTTGCCTCAACATTTTACATACTTCCTTGACTTTATCCAGGTCATTCCTTGGAACCTCATTATCCTTTCATTGCTCCACCTACCTTAATTTATCCTTGAGACATTGGATCTCCCCTTGTAAACTTTGAATCACGTCCATAGTCTCCTATTACACTTTTTTCTAGTGGTCGGGGTCTAGGTACTTTCCATGTACTAACTCCTCTCTTAACACTAGTTTCCTAGGTCTTGGCATCTCCCCAGTGCATTTGGTCTCTTCTCGTGTTTTCACCAATACAAGTTCTAGTTCTAACTCCCACGTAACTCTTGGCATCCATTGTGAATTATCCTTCTTGATTCTCACCATAATGGTGCCCTTATCTTTCTAGTGTTGCTGGTCCATATGGTCATAGATTTCTAGAAACTCTTCATACTTGTTCTTATTTCCACACCATGAGCATTGTAACAAATCAAGACACTCATGTTTATAATGTTCTGTAGATCCACAATTATAACATGTTCCTCATAAGAACTCACTACATCCTCCACCGTGGTTACCACAACCACAAAATCCCCGTCAAAACCTCTTCCACGTGCCCCTCCATCTATGTACCCTTCATAACGATATTCATTATCCTTAGAACTACTAGCAGGTCTAGTCGACGCACACCCGGATCAATAGCATCATGTATTTAATAAATCGCCGTAAATCCTTAGTGTCATGGGCTATAGAGGTGCATATCTTGCATTATCAAGAAACATTCTTACGGATTGTGCGTTGGAGTAGAGGGCATCTACTTGCATCATGATCCATATGACAGATCTCATAGTCTACTACCATAGCGTGCACCAACTTCCGAGGGAAACTATCCTTTGCATGTCCCTCCACTTCGTAGTTTATACACCAAAGCCCACCATGAACTTCATGTGTGGAGTTTGCGAGATAGATTTTCCAACTACTTGGCCATTACAACAATTTGGTCCTCCCAAAACAAACTAACAATAGTATCCACACTCCCAACTACTTCAGCATGTAAGGAATCCTCTAAAGCCTCACGCGGGTCAGTGAATGTTTTATGTGACAATGCCCTCCTAAATGGAGTGATCAACCCTCAATAAACCATTGAGCATGTTGTGAAGGGTGAATGTCATAGGAGAGCTTTGACAAGAGATTCTTAAAACACACATCATACTCTTGCACACTCTCTATCATTCCCTATTGGATCTCCTTTAGAGCATTGATGCTTTTATGTTCAAACTCTAGAATATGGAACTCTATGAGGAAAGTGTTCTTTAATGTGGTATAGTATATTGATGTCGACGGGGGTCATACTTCTAATACCAACTATGTACGGACCCTGTAATGTAGTTGTAAACGGCTTGCCTTCCACTCCAAGATTGTGATCCCCTTCACATACCATAGTAACTCACACTTGTGCAGATTCTCGGTAGCATCTCAATGCCCTATAATTCGGTAAGTACAAAGACATCTCAAAAAACACCGGGAAGGTGGTTGGGGTCCTTGTCCTCCTTATCTAGAGCCTTAGTTCCCTCGATGTTTCCTCCTACATTCCCCCACTAGATCCATTGATCCACCAAGTCTTATTCCTCTTGGCCCACTAGATTCACCTCTTACAGTCATAAAAGGTCCACAGAAGTTGTTGCGCCAAGGGTTCCCAACATCCCATTGAACTACATACTGAGGGTCTATGATAATGTCCCACTACCAAGATCGTGCCCCATGCCACTCCCAGAAGTGATATCAAAATCTTTTGTATTTTCGCCTTTTCTAAAGATTCCCCAAATACAAGAAAGGATTGTGCAGCCATGGATGTCCTAAACAAGAAATTATATCTCCGGATGCCAATTGGTTACTCCAACCGATACCAAGTGGATTAACAATACTTTTTCCTTGATCTAAAAAACCAAGCACCATGGATTGGTTTCGGGTGGGTTCATATGTGTTCCAATGGCTCTTATTTCTCCATGCAAAGAACTCTCATTAGAAGATAAAGGGGATTCTCTCCCATGCTTACCAAGATGGGGTAGCACAGACTTCTTAGGTTCCACATCCCTTGGAAGAACCTCAACTCCTTCCCATAATGTCTACCTCCATAGATCCATCACACTTGTAACCTCACATTATCTAGTCATCTCCCTTTTATGAGCTTAATTATACTTGAGTCATCTTTCCTCCCTTTCCTTTTTAGCCACAACGTCTACCATCTTCCTCCACCCTAGCTTCCTCTCCCAAAGTGCTCAGAGAAGCTTATTCGGCCATGGGGAATACTTATAAACTCAAAGTAATGACCAAGATCTTCATAACCGAGAGGATAACACTCAAAAATTATCCTCTAGGCTCCCTCAGAAACTTAAACTTAGCAACGTCTAGGTAAGAATATGTCGAAATGGTGTATTCTAAAGTGTAACTAGCCAACACTCCCTTCCACCAATGATTAATAGCACTTTCCCAAGTCGGATCTATATCCCGTAGCCTTTGATAGTCATCTTGGGTCCACACACATGATCTATAGTACCAACTTGATTTGGATTCATATGCTAAAATCCATTCATATATCTCTACTGGGAGTGCAAAATAATGTGTCATACAACTCATGGTATAGGTTCTCTTCTACCCATCTACGTGCATTGAACTCAAGTCCGAGGTGCACAATCTCTAAGTAAACTCATCCTTCGTGCTCTTAAACCTCATTTCAACACTTTCTAAAGTCAGGTGCTCTACCATCACACATCAAAAAAATAAATATGCATGTCATTTCTCACAATAGCTTCAAAAAGAGGTCTCGCAATGGAACCAAAATGTTGGCATTTTTGTAACCTTCACAAAATAGGAAAATCCCATGCGCATCGGCCTATCAACCAACAAGCGTTTGGCACTAACCCAAGGCACGTGTGGGAGAAAAGTATCTCCTTTATGTGATTATTGTGATAATGCATTATTTATGACAAAAATTAAGTGAATATAATGAAAACAAACCATACATTCATCTTAGAGCTCATAATGGGCTTCTAGATCAATATATTCATTTAGATAAGAAAATCATTATAGAACATAGATCTGAATCATAACAGAAAGGAAATGCATAGGGTTTTACACCTACTCATCTAAAATATATATAAAACCGATCCATACATATATAAGTAAAAACTAGAACCACATATATCCATATTAAATATGTTTGGTAATCACATTACATTCATTGAGGCTATCACAGATCCATATAATAGTGCAGACCAAAGTCATGCATCAGAACTAGACTTAAGCCCCTCATAGTACAAAGAAAAATATTCAGACCCATCCCCTTGATACATCATACTCCTATATATCCTCTAAACCCAACCCATATAACTCTCACAATATTTCTGCATAGCTTCTCCTCTTTTCCATTATATTCCTATTAGTCCCTCCTTCTTTTGCGGCACTTGTATTCATAACCCCAAGAAGTACCACCATGTATTTTTAATTTGTAGATTGGGTGCCAAGTGTCCAAGTGGTCCTCC
Source organism: Taxus wallichiana var. yunnanensis (assembly GCA_018340775.1). Lineage (NCBI taxonomy): Eukaryota > Viridiplantae > Streptophyta > Pinopsida > Cupressales > Taxaceae > Taxus > Taxus wallichiana. Next base: position 664,325,880 of record CM031234.1, on the reverse strand, counting down.
ATGGGAGCATGCTCCTTCAGACTCAAGCTCTCCATTCTTCACCATGATGACCTTTTAGAATCTTCTATTATAAGGTATATTCCTTTCGTGGGCACCAAGTTGCCAAGATGGCACCTTATCCACTCTGCATGCGCATTCGGGTCATGCTTTCCTCATGTTCTTCCCAATATGCCAAATATGGCTAAGTCCTAAAACCTTTTCTCTACCTTGCGCGCACCACTAGTTCTACTAAACCCTCCTAAAACCCAATCCTGCATGCTTTCACCTTGTGCACCCTTCTTCAAATAGGCCTTACACACCCACATTCCTTCTTGTAATTAGCCAATATTTTAGGGTCCCAACAGTGTTGGCTTTCCATTTCCTATAGATCCTCTCGTGCCCCCGATGTGGGTTGCGATCCTATTGATGAACTTCCTTCTATCTTGGTTTTTTTACTAAACTATACACCCATTGTCTACATTGTCAACACCCATAAAATAGCTCCCAATGGTCTTCGCACCTATACTTTGTCATGTTAATTCCCTAAAAATAATCCTGCAATGATACTCCAAAAACTAGTTCCTATTATGCTTCCATGGTCACATTACTTGTTTTATGCACTTCCATTCAACACAAAATGGCATCTATATGTATCTTCCGATTAGCTTAACTAATCTATCTTTGAACTACCTTTAGATCTAGAACACCTTGCACAAGGAATAGGTAGCTAGGTTGAGTCAAATGCATGCTCATGGTTCGTATCCTCTCCTCTTATACACTTGTATCTAAATCCAATGCTAACTCTCTACTATACTCTCCCAAAGTTAGGAGAGCATGACATTACGGATCTTTACCTTCTACAAGATCTTAAAACCTTTGCAAGCCATCATTATCCTCAACTCCATTGACGCTTCAAGTTCCCTCTCTTACGCCTCATTAAACTCCGAGCCATATTTCTTCTCTATTCCTATCTTCCACTCTAGTTTCCACCATCTTTCTGCACACATGTGCCTTCCCTTGCGCATGGTGAGGATTTAGCTATCCATAGGTAATCTCTCTAATCACATTTCTATCATCAATATCTTTATAGGTAAAGGGATAACATGTAAATAGAATCATCATGGATCCTGCAAGAACCTAAACACATCTTCCTTTCTACATCAATACATGGTAATTATGTACTCCAATGTATAATTACACAACAAACTAGCCCACCAATGATCTAGAGATCTAGTGTAGTATTCATTTGCATAAAAAAGCATGTGATAATCTTCATTCATACGAGATCCTTGGTCTAGGATACTAAGATTTGTTTGATGCATATGCTTTCAACCACTGATATAATTCTAATAGAAAAAGTTAAAGAACATCTCATATAACTCACAATAAATATTATCTTCCACCCACTTACACACGTTAAAGCTAGTTCTAGTGTTATATCTCTGTGTAAATTTATCTTTTCATCTTCTACTCAACTTTTAATACTCTCCAGAGATATTCGATGTGCCATCTACAAGAAACACCCTAACAAACAAGTTGAAAATAGGTCCCAGAAAAGGAAGTAGAAAGTAGCCTTGTTATTCCACCAGAGTGCTATACATCTCGGGTACCTTATTCGATCCGAATCGAACTCTCACTTGAATTGTGCGTAGCTACTAGGTCCCTTCATTGTGTTTTCTTTTCAATATTTTAACATGCATATTTGTCATGATAATTAACCAAATATTCATTCATATATAAACATATCATTCACATCATCTTGAAACACATTTAATAAGAAAAAAGCAATCCATGTAAACCATTACTAACACTAATTGTATTAATATATTACCATGTTCATATATGTCAAAACCAAGATCCAACCATAACTATCCATCATAAATATAATTGATTACATCACAAGAAAAATGAATACATGATCGGTGTTACATCAATTCGTAGATCCATAAAAACTACAACATAGTAATGATTGTACCCTCATCCACATGGTGATATTTTCAGTAGATCCATGACATAAAAATATGGGTGGGGACTTTCCCTTCACTACCCAAGCACCTTCATAAAGATAGGTGTCCCCAAAATAGACAACATGCATTGCATCCAAAAATAACCATAAGGCATGCATGATTTTACAGTTGATCCTAATAATAGATTAACCTAAATATAACTCATGCTTTAATCATATTATTAGATCTACCCTTGCATGATATTTTTGTGATCTCTGCATGTGCTTTTTCTATCTTTATCCACTTTACGTGCATCCCAATCCATCCTGATGTTGTCTAAATATAGCTCTTGTGTGGACGCCACCCTTCCTCTATTCTTCTATTTTTAGCCTTAAGTTAACAAAATTGGCTAAGTCCCAAATTCTCTTACTTAGGCATGAACCTTCATGCGTTATCCCATTCATCTTGTGTGTGCCTTCCTCGTGTATTTCTTGGCTCATACTTGGTCAATTTATCCATCCAAAAATTATCAATTGGTCTAGAATAGAAACAAACTTCTTGGATAAGTATCAAGAGTATTGTAGGTTTCATGACCACAAATAATAACTCTTTAGGATGATCCAAAATGAAAATGAAAGATTTGAGGATTATCTTGATAGATACATATTTTTTCATAAACATTTTGGTGATAGAATGGACCAAGAGTTAAGAAAAACTATATTTCAAATAGGATTAGATGATAATATAGAGATGTTTTAAAGTTAATGTGAAAAGTTCATGTAAACAAACCGTGACTTATCGATATTTTTACCTTTGTAGGAACTATTCAAGAACTAGGCTAGGAATCCAAAGGAATAAAAAAATAAAACAATTATAGAATTAATACAATTGATGGAGGAATTTGTTAATATCAAAATAGATATCTTAGTAAACTTAAATTAATCTCTAGATAGTATACAAGAAAAATGCAAGGCTTCATATCCTTTATCAATTTACTACCCCGGATGTAGAGATGAACATGTACTCAAGGATTTTCCTGTAGAAAAGGTAGACATCTCTAGTATTTTTAATTGAAACACTCCACTACCTAATGTAACTTATTCCTAGTAAACAACCACTCCACTATCTAATGCAGCTTATTCCATTAGTGGTGATAACATTCAACTCTATTCAAGAAAGTATATTTCACACCCTTCTTCACCAATCATTCAAATAATATCTTAGGAAAAATAATATTTGGAAGAATCAACTCATGAACCATCATTGCATGTTGAGAAGGCATTAAACCTCATGATCCTAAATTTGTACCATTACTAGAGAGACTAAAAGAAAAAGAATTAAATTAGTAGCATAATGAAATCTTTAAATTTGAACTTATACAAGAACTAAAATTCCTCAATATAAGAATTCAAAAAATATAATCCATTAGGTATGTTCCTGGTATTAACAAGACTATTAAAGAAGTATGCATTAAAACTCTAAGAAGAAGAAAATAGTACAATAATACTACCAATATATGGGAGATTTGTTGAATTATTAGTAAGAAACTTTCTTCCCCCAAGTATGGATATCTAGGAAGTCCTTTGGGGATTTATTTATATTGGAAACATTAGCATACCTAATGTTCTTATATATGTAGGAGTTTCCATGAATGTTATGTCTACTTATTTGCTCTCAAATTTGTCTCTAACTACCATGAAACTAACTTCTATAGTCCTAAAAATGGTTAATCAAACCATTACAAGACCAAAACGAAACATTAAAGATGTTGGAATTACCACATAAGCATGGTTATACCCTATATATTTCATATTATTGAAACCCTAAATAATAAAAAAGTTATACCCTAATTTCAGGAAGACCTTAGCTTACCACATTTTTTTCCCTTATACATTACATATCAAGAAATATAACCATCTCAAATGGATTGAATATAAAAAAATATTTATTTTTACCCACATGTCAAACATTTATTTTTATACAAATCTCTATGGGTAGATGGACTTGATGAATCTAATCATGGGGAAGCATTTCTTCCTTAGAAATTATCACAATACTGAGACATGTAAATGAGTTAAGTAAATTTTATGAAGAAGATGATGACATAAAGCTCTAGATTATAACATCATCTCTCTTCCCTATGATTCTTTTGAAGGACAAAATTTTGGTGAGGATATGGTAACATTTCATGTATTACATCCTAATATTTTTACACTAAATTCATTATTAGGTTACTTTCCCTCAAACCTTAATTCATCTAGGAACCAAGAAAATTCAATTATAACAATAAAAACCATTAAATATTTACATCTAGTTAAAAAATTAAGATGATTCTACGTTATTTATAATCTTGAGATCCCATTTAAAATATTTTTATCTACGGGATATAGTGATATGAGGGGAATCCATCCTCATTTATACACCCACCATATCTATACAACAAATTTGAAACTTGTAAGGCAACCCCAACAAAGAATAAATATAGCTCTTGGAGATATTGTCAAAATTGAGATAGAATATCTACTACAAATAAGTTTTATGTATCACATCTCAAATAGCCAATGGGTGTCTCTTTTTTCATTATGCGAAATAAAAAGGGGAATTTTTTTGCATGGACTATAGATAATTAAACAAAGAAACATGGAAATATTACTTTCCTCTACCCTTTATTGAAAATTTTAAAATATAATTTGGTAGGGAAATAATATTTTTCATTTTTATATTGGTTTAGTTTACAATCAAAACCAAGTAGCACTTGAAGATAAAAACAACCTTTACTTTCCCTTGGGTACCTTTGGATTAATAGTCCTACCCGTCGAGAATGTGTAGTGCACCTACCACCTTCCAAAGAGGGATGATATCCATTTTTCCATATTTAACCAATTAATGTGTGTGTGTGTATCTATATATATAAATGGATGAATTTACATTTTATAGATTCTCTTTTGAAGAAACATTAAGTAACCTAGATAAGGTGCTTTGACCAAGTGTGATAAACACCAATTTTCACTTAATCATGAAATTTTTTTAATCATGTTAGATCAAGGGATGGTTTTGGGGCATCATATTTCAAGATAAGGAATTAAGATAGATCCTAAAAAATTATAAATAATTAGACAACTTACAGCACCTTCCACTCAAACTAGAGACAAGAATTTTATTGGGATGTGTTGGTTATTACAAAATATTCATGGAATAATTTCATAAAACGCCATCACCTATGTTCTCATTTCTCACTAAAATTTGAATTTATATGGACTTATGATTGTCAATAGTCTTTTGAAACCATTAAATAAAATATCACTTTGAACCCTATATTAAGAGGACCTGATTGAAAATTTCCTTTCTATATCCAAATTGGTGCATCAAATGAGGCAATAGGATTTTTCATTGGTCGAAAGAAGAAGAAAAACGTATGCATGATATTTAGTGTATCACTAAAATCTTAACACCCGCTAAAAGAAACTACACCACTACTAAAAAATAATTCCTTGTAGTTTATGCTATCAATAAATTTCACCATTATGTAATTGGTTACACGGTGATAGTATACATACACCATTATACTATTAAGTATTTGATGAACAAGCCATAGTAAGTGACAGGATTATTATATGGTTATTTATCTTATAAGAATTCAATGTAACAATAATTTATAAACCCAAAAATGATAATTTGGTTGTTGATTTATTGTCAAGAATAACTAAAATTGTAGTGCCCACTCTCCTTTGACACTGTTGAGATATTGATCCTGACACTATTGATCATATTTTGGATACTATTATGTTTTGATTAGTATGATGGTTAGATGTTAGACTATGGATTAATATTGATCTGGATTCAGTTATTATGCTTGAGGATCATTGAGACATTATTATTATTATGTGGATGATGATATACTAGTTGACATGGATAGATTATTGATGTTGATTTTAGACATGTGACATTGATATTATGAATAGCTCTAGTATAGAAATCTATTGGATGATGATATAGTTGCAAATTGAATTTAAATGATAAATGTTAAATTCTTGATAATGCTGTGATTTGGATTTAATAATTGTATGTTGCTTATATCATTTGGATGTTCTGATATGGCCACGAGGCCGAAGGAGGTATTTTGCATTTTGCAGGTTAAAATCACAACAATGTCGGGGGACTGGAGACTAACCATATTGGAATTCAGTGTGAAATCAACAAGGGTCACCATGGCAACTGTGTTTGATCGGTGTGTTATGTTGTGTTAGGATTTCCATTAGTGTGACCTTGGGGCATATGTGTGTGTGGTTATTATGTGTTCCCTTTTTATTTATTGTTGTGTGTATTTTATTTTGTAATGTGCTTTTATTTTAATTATTTAAATATGATAGTATTATGTGGGAGACATATAGTTAAAAATTAATTAAATCAAATGGGATGTGGAATGTGAAATTAAATGTTTTTGCTTTGGTTGAAAATGAAATTTGATATATAGATATTTTTATAACCTTATGGTAATTAAATAAATCTTATGTCAAAATTCTATCATAAATAAATGTCATATAAGTTAATACATTTTAGAAGAGTATGTAAGTTACCAAGTATGGGTTGTGTAAGAATTTGTAAGAGGTTGTAAGGCTGATTTTGGAAGGTCAAACACTCCTTCCACTTTGAAATTCGAATTTGGCCTTGAAGGACAAATTTGGAGGCTTTTGGGACAAGTTAAACTTGTCCCACACCTATCAAAAACCTCCACCAACCATGATTATAATTTTAGATTCAAAAGCAACTTATTTTATTATGTTTTGACATGATTTTATGAATGAAGTGATTTCACTTGTCTTACAAATTTTAAATGCATTTTCCTTTTGGGTATGGGTTGAGTTTGTGTATGTAATTAATTTTGTCTTTCACATTTATTATGATGTATTTTCATTTGATGTGAGTTCTTTTTGGGATGAGGAAAAATGATGTGGCATCCCACTTAGAATCCACATCATCCTCCTCCATCCTTTCCTTTAAAATTTGAATTCCTCCTCATTTTGAGATTGTTAAAGGTTGGAGATTTCACTCTTAGGTCAAATTTCTCTTACATTTTGGAGCTTGCTTGGTGGAAAAAGTGGATTTTCTTGTGCATACATTTACCTTGCTGATTTGGGAATGGTTTTGGTGAAATAAAGACTGTTGTTTTAGAAGCAAGTCTCCATTATGGAGAGGTAGGCTCGCACTTTTTAAAAATTTCTGTTTTTCCCTCTTTTAGCATGAATTTTGAATGTGTTTGTGTTTGCAATTATTAGAGAGATTGGTAGAATGCTTAGGGTATGGTGTGGAGAGAAGACTATGAGGTTTATCGAGGAGGGATAAGGGATCTATCATTGTTATTTATTCTTGGGAGGGAATGTTGGTTTGGGATCCACCTAGGAAAGGAAATTACTTGCATTTCCTACTTTGGGAGAGGTATAAGGGATAAATTTGGAGGAGGGATAAGGAGGGGTTGAGGAGGGATAAGGTTTATGGGATTGTTATGATTTTGGCAGTTTGCTTTTGCTTTGGATGCCAAAAATTCAACTTGGGAGGCATAAGGAGACCTTCATAGTTCTTGCTCTTGCTTGGCTTGCTTGCTTGGAGAAGGAGCCTTTGTTTTGATTGAAATTGGTTGTTGTAGTTGATAACTACATCTTTTTGTTTGTGCATTTCCTTGTGCATGTGAATGTATGTTATATGTGAAGAAGCTATGTTGCCATGTGTTGTTTTTCATGTTCCATTCCAATATGGTTGGGGCTCAGGGGCCAATGGGGAAAGATGGATTCTATTTTCCCATTGGATTTCTTGGCTGGGTGGAGAGTGTTGCCTTTCCCCTTCCTTGTTGTGATCAAAAGATGAAAGAAGAAGAAAACAACATGCTGCTGTTTGGAGAAAGAAGAAAATAGTTTTGACAGTCCTCTTTTCTTGAGAAAATTGAATGTAACCCTTCCCACTTAGAGTGGATGAATGTAATTGATGTTGAAATGTGAGATGTTACCTTGTAATTGGAAGTTGTAATTGAATTGAGAAGAATTATATTCCTTGTTTTACTTGGAAAGAAAATGTGAAAGATGTTTCATACTATGTATTGGACAAATTGAAATCAAATTGAAAAGGAAATCAGTTGTAAGTTATTTGAACTATCAATAAAGTGTTGGCAATGATTCTTTTAAATTTTATATGGCAATGTATTCTGGATTTGTATTGTTGTCGTTGAAAGAAATTTTTTTTTTTTTAAATAAGAACCTCTATTTTGGAATGTTAAAAGATGCATGTGGAATGAAAGCCAATGTTGTTTCTTTGCATGATGCATAGTAAAACTGAAATTTGGAATGTAGTTTCATTTAGAATTGGATGGATGATTTAAGAAGTATTGTAAGTGATTAAGTTAGAATTCTTATGCACATTCAAATGACAAATTGTCAAGTCAATTTAAAAGGAACAATTCACTGTTTTGAAGTTCAATTCTGGCAATTCACTTCTTAATAAATGGACAGTTCACATTTATACTTCTAAATTAACTTTAAAATGTCATATGTTACTATGCCAAGACTACACCAAACTCAAATTGACAAAGTAAACTTGAGGAAACAATCCAACAAATTCAAATTTTGAATCAATCCCCTTCCTAGGTCGTTTTTCTGTCCCTTGTTGGAGAAAAACACAACTTAAATAAATTGATCAAATTGACACCATTAAAACATTCTAATTCTTCCCTAAGTTGATTCCCCATGTCTGAATGGCATGTGGAGTGGAGGAAGGGATTCAATTTTTATAAAAATTGCAAGTTTGAAAAATTGCCAGTTTTAAAATTATAAACCCTACAGATCAATTTCTTAAAATTGACCCTTGAAACTTCACCAAATTCCAAAATTGATGATTTCTGTGTAAAAATGACTCCAAGATATTTCCAGAAATTCCTCGTTTTCCTAAAATGGAGCTTCCTATCAAAATTTATGGCCATTTGAAGTTTTACTTCAAAATGGTCATCCCAAACCAAAAATGAAATAATTCGACCTTAGAAAAATTTAAATTTTGAACTTTGGAAAATTTTCCTAAAAATTTTCGTGGCCCCACCACCCTCTCATCCTATCAGAAGTTGCCACATGGCACCTTGGAGGGGCAGGCCCTTGATAAAAACTTACAATTTCAAAAAAAATTCCATGGAAAATTTTTCCCGCAACCCCACGGCCCCCAACCAATCACGTGCTAACACGTGGCAGGGGGTGCGCAGATCAAAATGGAAAACTTAACCATTTTTTTTTTTCTTTTGGAAAAATTTCACTTTTTCCTCCACCGACCGCATCCCCGTCAGCCAATAGGGTGTTGACACATGTCCCCATGGGTGCACAGGTCCACGTAATTCTTTTAACCTTTTAACCCCTTGGGTGAAAAATCCAAATTTCCTCCGCGGCCCACAACCAATCACAAAGCACCACGTGGCAATTTGGGCAAGTGCGGAGGCACGGAGGAAAATTTTCCTTCGGAAAATTGAAAACTTGGTTTTGGGAAAAATTTCATGTTTTTCCCCCATGACCTGTCGGCTTGAACGAATCACATGATGACATGTGGCATTTGGAAAATTTTCCCAATTTTCTCCCTAACCCTGTGGACCTCCAAGGGAAAATTTTCCCCTAAAACTCCGCCCGACCATAACTTGAGTTTTACAAGGAGTTAGGAGGACTTATTTATATGGTTGGAAAGGTGAGAAAATTTCCTATCCAATGAGCTTAGTTTAGGAAAGTTTTGATAACTCTAAGTGTGTTAAAAATCCAATTGAAGTTCAGGGCTTGATAGAGAGCAGACTTGGGGATAAATTTCTCCCTGAACCTTAGTAAAACTTGTAACCTCCAAATTGGAACCTTGTAAACTGGTTATAAGATAAAAATGGAAATCTTGTGTTTGGTTAATCAGAATCTATTTGAAACCTATTTAGTTTTCAAACTAGTGTCTTGCTACTTGTTTGTAGACCCTTCTTAAAAAAAAATTATTCCATAATTTTCCTAGTTTGTTTCTTGGTCTCAAGTGGTAGTTGAAGCGGGCATTACAATTACATATCAAGATGAACCAAGAGAGGATCAATTTACATATGAACACTTTTTTCCCATATCTACTACATAACCATGGTTTTCTCGCATGTCCAATTATATTAATTAATTTAATTTTCCATATTCTTTCACTTCTAAAAAAATTAATCACCTCATAAAGGATAGTTCAATGTTCACATAGGTAAAAGTAATATTATTTAAATGTGGTCTTGACTTTGTATTGCACATGTTTATAAGAGAGGATGAAATTTATGACATTTTGAGGGCTTTTCATGATGAACCATATGGAGGCCATTACTTAGCACTTTGTATTATTCAAAATTATTGGATTCTAGATATTATCAGTCTTCCTTACACAAAGGTTTGAAAATATATGTATGGAAATGTGACCGAGTTCAAAAGAATGGGAAGGCCCATTCTATCCAATGAAAATTATTTCTATCCTCAAATGATATTAGAAAATTTTAAGTATTAGGGGTGTAGTTCATTGGCCATATTGATCCAACATCACAATGTAAGGAAATTATTTAAATATATCTAAATATCAACAGTAATAGACCACAAAATAACACCAAAATATATATAAATGGTCCCAATATACAAGTAGAATGAATTATCCACTTTGAGGGGGAAGCCTCTAAACCGCACAAGAAGACTCAAGTGCTCAATATAATGATATTATCATATTATATAACTCCTATATGTACCCTAATATACTATTTAAATCCATAAGTTTGACCCACTAAGTATATGAAACATAAATAAATATGATATGACATGATAAGAGATTATGTTAGCCATAGATTATTTATTCATATATCCTGATATATGACCTAGGGTTAAGGGAATAATATGTCCCTCCACTTAAAACAAATATTTTCCCCATTATTGGAAATTTTCAGAGGATTCTTCACACAAATGTAGTCCTCAATGTTAGATCTCTGGATTTTGGTACAAGAAAATTTTCTCCTCACATGTTTAGGCTCCATTATCTTGATTCTTACACTTGATTATATACCCAATAATTTCTCTCTACTTCACCCTCTGTAGCCTAATAATTTCCTCATGTTCCAAATAAATTTATCCTTATTTATCCAACATGGATAACTCTATTTAGGCTAAAATATTTTGTGCAATGACATTCCAAAATCCAAAAATGTGTCAAGTATGTGAAAGTAGAAAACTCTCTTTGAGATGAGAGAGATTCAATTATGCAAAATAATTAATCTTCTTACCATCAACTTGATCTTCCTTCATAGTATTTTTCAATGGTAACACTCTTCAAATGGAAATATTGAAGCTTCCCTCTTTAGATCCACACTATATAAACTTTTATCCTTTATTTTTTCTTCAACTTGGTCATCTTCCTCTTCCTCTTCCTCTTCCTCTTCCTCTTCCTCTCCCTCTCCCTCTCCTCTCTCTCTCCCTCTCCCTCTCCCTCTCCCTCTCCCTCTTCCTCTTCCTCTTCTCCTTCTCCTTCTCCTTCTCCTTATTCTTATTCTGCTCCTTCTTCCTCTTCTTCCTCTCCTTCTCCTCCTCCTTATCCTTCTAGTCCCACTTCTTCTTTATTATACCTAGCCAAGAAAGCATGTTCCATTTCCTCCCAAGACCAATCTGAACACTCTTGATTTAATTAAGAGATCCACCTCTTTGTTATACCATCAAGCCAAAAATAAAACCAAAACCATTCCCATGTAGACTAAAAATAAATCTTATTAAATATAACCCACCATTCTATAGCATCCATCTCACCCTTTCCATAGAAAATCATCCCCATGATGCACAAAAATTAGGGTTTCAAGAATAAACTCCTTTAATCAAGATTTAAGTGTCCAATTTATGAATTATTTCAGCCTTAATTTAGAAAGTACAAAGAATAAACCCCCTTTTATTTTTCTATAGATTTCCAAAAATGTAAATAACTTTGAAAATTTCTAAAAATTGTGGCTTATGGAGCGAATTTAGGAAAAACCCTAAAATGGTAATAAATTTTGAAAATTAGATCAAAAAATCCTAAAATCGTTTAAGAATCTTACTTGATATGTGTCACAACTTTTGTAAAATTTTGGTTGATAAATTTACATTTTTTCCCAAGATATGGTTGAAACAAAAAAATAGGGTTTTTGACCTAATTTTGGTCAAGATCACAACTTTGATACCACTTGTAATGAAATTACTTAGATAGATCTAAATATCAACAGCAATAGAACATAAAAGAACACCAAAATATAGATAAATGATCACAATATGCAAGTATAATGACTTATCCACTTTGAGGGGGAAACCTCCAAACCATACAAAAAGACTCAAGTGCTCAATATGATGATAATATCATATTCTCTAACTCCTATATATACCCCGCATACTATTTACAGCCATAAAGATGACCCACTAATTATATTAAAGCATAAATAAAATATGATATGACATGATAAGAGATTATGTTAGCCACGTGTCGGATATCCATATATCCTAATATATTACCTAGGGTTAAGGGTGTAGCTCACAAGGGAAGGAATATATTCTTAATTATATTGAATAAGTTACCAAATGGGAAGAAATTCAAGCCTCGTGATTTTTTAAAGATTAAAAGGTGGTCAATTTCTTATATGAACTAATATTTCTCTCATATTTGGGGCACCTGAATCTATTGTTTCATATGAAGGGTCATAATTTTTTCCAATGTGATCAAATAATTTGCAAATTTATATCAGATAAGGCATGGATATTCTTCACCTTATCACCCCCAATCAAATGGATAAGTAAAAGTCACCAATAAAGATTTGGATACATTAACCAAAGAGATAGAAATCAATAAAAAGAATGTGTATTGAAATTATTATAAGTAGTTTGGGCATACAATACAACATGGAACTATACTACTAAATTCTCTTTATATGAGCTAGTCTATGGAAAAAACAAATATTTCCCATAGAATTTTATCTCCAAACTCTAAACATAGAAGTATATATAGGGATTGGTTTAACATAAGCAAAAAAATAGAGGATATTATAAAAAAACAAATTGGATAAGATAAAGATGGAAACATTGTGTTGGCACTCAAAAATTTCCATTTAAATTTTGGGTACTTTACAATCAAATTTTACATATCAAGGGTGTAAAATGAAATATTATAGGTGTTTCAAAACTCCCGAGTGATCTAAAAAAATTAACAGGATTACACAAGTTAAATTTGTCTTTGTAGGATACTCAAAACTTTGGGAAATATTTGAAGTATTTTGGGCCTCTACGCATGCAAAGTGGACAATTAAATTTATAACTTCCTTTTATTAAGGAAACCCTCAAATTTAAAATAGTAGGTTATCATATAAATGGAATAAATTAACTCATTGATGGGAGACAAGTGTCATCCATTAGCGGAAAAAAGGATTGACAAAATCATTAAAGAAGAGGATGTCAATGAGAGACACATGGAAGATATTGGTGGTAGGTGAAACAAATGAAAGGGAAAGGGGAGGAGGAACCAATGATGAACATGTTTCATCAATCGCCGTAGCTAAGTAATCGATGGATGAATCGAAGTGCTTGTAGAGGATGAAGGCACTAATGGAAGCCACATATCACTCATCAGTGGTTTGGGTGTATGGTGGTTTGTATCACTAAGCCTCACATAGAATGGTTATATAGATTAAGGAAACTTGTCTTAATTTGATGAAGGTTGAACAATGAAGAAAAAAAATGGGGGTTTTATAGCACCAAGTGATAGGTCATGGGATCTACACATGGGATTAAATTTGATGTCCAAAATTTAAAGTAAAATGATTTTGAAGACGTCAAATTGAAAATTCCATTAAAATAAGTAGGGTCTTGGTTTTTCCTCATAAGCTGTTGATTGGCAACCCTAAATCACCTACACAACTTGTGTCATTGGAAAGGTCTTCAAGAGATATTTGTATTAATATATATGTTTCTAAGTAAATGGTGAAGGGGTTATGGATATTTTCTTGATAAATTTCTTGGCACCTTTCTCTTATTTTTATTTATTTAATGATCCTAGAATTTCCCTCATATGATTTTTGGCGTTATTATTTCTTCTAAAATATGCATGCGAGTTGTTTATCCCTTTACTAGGTCCCACCAAAACACATTAGAGAGAGAATCAAGTTGTGAATAAAAATATATATGCTATCATAATGATATGAAGGTGAATTTTTTATATGATGAACAAGTGGTAGCCTCTTGATCATCCATTCTCCTAATTTTAAGGATACACATGTTTTTTCCTTCTAGGTTTCCATTTTTGTTTTCTCATAAGTCATTTTTTTACAAAAACTAGCCTACTTTAAGATAACACTTGTATTTATTCCTAGTTGTCATGATAGTGATGATCCAAGAAAACGATATATTTCCTCTCATTAGTAGATGATCCTATAATATTGACAAATGTACTCTTATTTGCCCCCAATTCCTTTTGAGATAATATTATGATTACATATTATACACACCCATGCAAAGGAAATGGTATAAAATGGATAAGAAACTCTCCATAAGGATCTTCTCATTATTGATAAAACTTAGTTTTCATAATTGTAGCATTCTATTTTTATAGTTTTATGAGCAATTGAATAGTGATAATATTTCCTAATTCAAAGAGAAAACATCATGGGATGTTGAGAAAGTGTTGTGGTTTTATCAAAAGACATTGATTGTGCATATTATCATTTAGTAATGAAGCATTTGCTATGTTATGTAGATGTGTATGAGTGTTGAATTATAAAATCCTTGCAGTTCTTCATTTCTTTTTATTTTCTATAATTGTCTTGATATCATTGTATTTTACTCTTACAATAGTTTGTACTAATGAGTAACAAGTGGTACATGTAGTATCATCTCATTACATTTTTGAAATTATGGTAGAATGTGCAACAATTTTGTAGATTGATGTCTTCTTTTAGCTATCATTAACTAATTTTATTTAAATATTGGTGACTCTTTTCCCAATGGATTCAGTCCCTAATCATAGTTCATCTAATCACTTTATTTTGTTAATATTTCCACTCACCTCCACACTTTATTGAAATATCGCTCGAATCTACAAACTCCTAAGATTTCAACCATTATAACTTTGGATTAATGTCTATGATATTTCCCTTGAAATTTTTGTTGGCCTTGAGAGTAATTGGATTATAAAGTACGGAAATATTTGTTATTATTGTATCTTTTAGTGCAACATTTTCCTATTATTAGGTCATTTTATGAATATATTGCTATTTATAGTGAATTAGGTAGGACTTCGTAAGTGTTAGGATACTTAGTTGGGTTTGCATAATTATATTTACATGATCTTTGTTATTTTACATCATTTATATTTCTCTAGGGTCTCTACCCTAGGTATCATAGAGTCTCGAAGAGTGGGATGTTAACCACCCTCCCATTTTTTATCCTTACATCTAACATTCTAGTTGAAGAAGCAACTCACTATAATGACCCATCCTATTGTATTCACATATTTCTACCTTGGTAAATATTTGGGATAAAACACATTGAATATAAGAACTTATCCAACAACATAGGAAAGTGTGGAATGGCTATCATATCATGTAAATAAAATTCCCAGACTAGAGATTTAGAATGTTTATTCAATTCCAAGTATAATGACTTACAAGGAAAAATATGTACTCATTAGTTGGTTCCTTATTAGATTGAAGAATTCAATATAAATGAGTTTTTCTAGATTAAACCCATTGATGGTGATCAAATGACACTATTGGTTAATGATCATTGTCTTCACCTATATAGAAAACCAACTTCTAAAAAATTATTTACAAATCAAGTAAAGAGACATCCATAAGTTTGTTATATGAGGGAGATTTCTTACTTCCTAAGTAACTAAATCTTGAATGTTGTTAAGACTCGAATAAAATAAAAATGTTGAAAACAAGAAATGACAACTTGTTTCTATAAAAATCAAAAATGGGAAGAGACTAAAAACAAAATATGTTATCCACTTTTTAAAAATTCATAAAATACATATGGTAGAAAATGATAATATTTTGAGACATGCTGAAAAAAATATTTTCCTTCTCCACTGGGACACCAAGAGACCTATCAATAAAGGAATATTCAGGTATGTGAATTAAATATTATTATTTTTATGACAAAAATTTCCTTTCAAATATCATTAAGTACTTTTATAAATTAAATAAAAAATAGGAAAAAGTTATAAATTCCATGTGTATCTAGGTTAATGTGACATCTCAATCTTAAAATATAATTGGTAATACATGTGAGGTCTTCTCCACGCACTCAAGGGATAAAATAGACATGGAGAATCTTAATCTGAATTTAATGAAAGTGTCAGTAGTTATGGTTCCTTAATCATGTCACCTCAAACATGGGTTCCATATCATATCATTTGATTACTAAAACTATTATTATAATCTCAAATTTCTCTAATTCTACTCCACCTTGTTGAAAATAGACTTTTGTATATCTAAACCAATCCATAGAAATGGGCTAGAAGAAACAAAATGAGTTGGGGAATATTAATAGACTCATTCAAGATGAGGTTTTTGAAAATATATTTGAATATTAAGTATGGCTACAATATTTTGTAAATGTTTAAGGGTTTTGAGAAATACATAATGAAGGAGTTTTTCCAGAATTTTTAGGAGAAAAGCTCCAAATTATAAAGAACTAAAATAAAGATAAGCATCCCAGTCATAAGTTAAATATCTAGTATTTAAAATACCAAAGATGATTTTTTTAGATCCAGAGTTATTTATAGTGAAATAATTTCAAACATCCAAGTATAAAGAGATCCCATTCTAAGGTCATGCCAAGACAATGTTGGGAAAGTGAAGGGAATTATAAGAGAAATTTTCCTTGACCCCTAGAATGGGTCATGAAATATTTTACCTATGAGTTTTAGTATCGTAATGTGATTGGACCTATCATACACATTTTGAATCATTTATGTCAAGGGGTAGAGAATCTTGAACTATAAATTAACTTTGAAAAAAATTATACACTTCTTTACAATCCATGTAAGATAAATTCAATAGTAAGGAGCACCTTGCAATCATCATTTCTAAAAATCTCATTTGCAAGTATCATTTCCTACAACTACAAAATGTGGAAGTGGAATGGAAAATATTTCTAAGGAAATTTAACAAGGGGAAGAGTAGTCAAAAACCCTCTATCAAATCCTTTTCTCTAATAAAGCTAAAAGAAAAGAAGAGGAGGTGAAAATTCAGTCTAAGGTTAATGAACCAAATATTGTAACCATCATCTCATATAAAAATGAGGTTCTATAAGATAAATTACCCCTATACAAAATAAAACATATTGTTTCAGGATATAAAAAGAAGAGGCTTGGTGTTGGAAAAGGATGAGAAATCTAAAGAAGAAAGAATGATGGTAAGGACTCTCTAAAATTTTGGGCAACTTATAACTTTCCCACAAGAACCTTCAAACCAATTTCCTACACATATGGCATTTTATGATCCACTTATCATACCATCCACCACCTTTCCAATATAAAATTAATCATATAAATCTTAAATTCTACCTTAATTAATTGATAAAGGAATACCCTTATGCAATAAGCTAAATGGACTTATCATTTATTTCCATAACATGCAAAATGATTCCCAAGATCATCTCGATGAGGAGGATAGACAAGTAAATGGTAATGAACTTTTCTTAGGATGAATTTTCATTGAAATTAAAAATAAAGAAATTGAAAAACCAGCACATCTCTTGAATGGGAAAGAGGTAATGATTCAGATTTTAAAGATAGAACCTATGAATGAAAAAGAAATATATAAAAAAATTGAAATAGTTGGGTAGTGTCAATAGTAGGGTTCAGGAAAGAGATAACCAAGTTCTATCTTTAGAGAATAAAATAAAAAAATGGAGATGAAATTGATTCAAATTTCCAAAAATTCAAATCTGTTATATACATATTTCGATACGAAATTATTGGAGCTAGGTATAGTAGGGAACAATTGTTAACACGTGACTCATAGAAGAAATCAAGTTATAAGGAAATTCAAATGGATTTTCCTTTTCCAATTGTAATTTCTAAGGAAATACTTTCTTGGATGTCTCATTGTTATGAAATCATAAATTTTAAGGTTAAGAATAAAGAACTAGAGTTGGAACTCAAGAATTTGAAGGAAATCTATACAACTTTAGAACGCAAACTCACTACTACATTCCGAATAGGTGAATATATCCATACCTATAGAAGGAATTCAAAATTATGTTCTATGTTTCTTAGAGAATAATTCCTCAAATGGGAAATTTTAAGAATGTCCTACAATATGCTACATGATTTAGTAGATGAAAAATAATTCATGAAGGCTTATACATCCAGAAATACATAGTTAAAGATTTTTAAATTATTTGTTCATAGGTTTATACTTGGGCATGAAACCAATTTTTTGATCAATTTATTTGTAGGAGAATTTAAAATATAGGATTTCACCTCTACTCTTAGAAAAGCAATAAATGTGGATTCAAAATTTCCATAATTCGTTAACATTAAAGAAATTGCATGTCTCCTCATGAGACATGATTTTTATTTCTCCTCATAAGTTAATTACATACTTTTAAAACTAAAATATAATCATGTTCATATACTCAAGATAAAATAGAATTATGTGGCTAGGCTTGAGGATTCTATTTCATACTTTGAAAACTATCCAGATAGAACCTTATTGGCATCCTTTTGAGCATGAAAAAATATGGCAACACCTACTAGAAAAGCTCAAACAAAGGGAGGTAGTGTTTCCAAATAACTTAAGGTGGGATTTTAAAATATCCTAATTCCATATCCCATAATAATACAACTTTAACATGATTGGATTAGAATGCATTACTAACCACCTTTACTTTAGGCACCAACACCAACTTGGAACTCATGAGACGAGTAATATGTTAAAGACTTCAAACAATGGAGAACTTGGGTTGTTAGAAAAATGCTATACAACCCTAGGGAACAAAACATGGAATACATATACATATGATTGTGACTGTAGTAGAATAATTGAATCCATGAATTTTGAGAGATAAAGAGAGAAATCTTTCATGAGTTCATGCAAGTTCCTAAAGTTTTGGGGATTGATGAGACTCAAATAATCTCATCTTTTTGAAGTTTAATTCCTCATTTTTAGTAAGTTTAGAATGGTATTAATCATGTTTCAAAGTCTTTGTAGTTATTTTAGAGATTAATTATGAGACATATAACATGAATTAACTTTGAGATCATTCTAACTTTCTAATCTCCTAACTCCTAACAATTCATGTGAGATAGATGGTTTACTATATAAAATAGTGAAAAAATAAGATCAAGGAGAAATGAAGTGATAAAATTCCCAAAATTATGACTAAGTGAAGGAAATTTGAACTCCACCACTATCACTTCAGACTAAAAACAAGAATTTGTAAACTTTTACAAAAAAATCTGGACTCATCCCACAAGTTATAGACCAACAACAAGAGCACTCATCTTCCAAGACACACAAGAGGAGTAGATTGGGAAGGATTTTATGGTTCATGTGGATCCAGAAAAACATTTATTTAATTAAACACATGGTAGCCTAATGAAATCTATTTAGTAGTCAGTAAGAAATAAATAATGTAAACTTTTCCATATTTTGTGAAGATATTCCTAATGGAATTCCTAAATTGGAAAAGTTCATAGTTTCTTAGGAATATGATATATATTTAATACTCTCCACTTATAAATCAAAAAATTTGACTTGTAAGCTAGTTCTATTAGGACATTTTTAAATAATCCATCATGAATGAATTAGTTTATAATTCATGTAAGGCTGAAAGTTTCAAAATTCAATCACCTCATATAAATACCTCATTATAAGATTTAAGGAAGTGGATCATTATTTTTATATATTTTGTAAGGAATTCCAACTTGGTTAATACAATTGAAGTTTTGAATCTTTTTGTTAATTATTGATTAATTAGCAGTTGAATCTAAGAGGAGATCAAGGTCTGCTCTCATGAAAAGAGGAGGAAATTTCTTTATTTTCTAAGTTTTGTTTTGTTTCATGTTTTTTTCATTGAATAATTTGTAGAGATGATACATTAGATAACTGATTTAAATTTTTATTCATTTATAGCATACATTTGCGTTCATATTTTGTTTTTGTTTTCCTATATTATTGTTTTCTTGAATTTTTTTACCTTTTTAATGTTTACTAATGTTATTTTATATAGTGTGATTATTGGAAATATAGTTTCTTTGTTATATCATATAGCCTATGAATATCACCTTGGTTCAATAAATAATTAACTAAAGTGAAGGAGTAATGACCCTCGACACCATTCTATTAAACATTGATTTTAAGATCAATATACTATTTACTACTACACCTTTTTGTGATCCGATTTTCCTAACACCTATTATTAGAGAATCAAGAGTCATTTATGATGGATTAGAAGAATATTTAAGAGGATTTTGAATGGAATTAGTCCTGTTAGGATAATAACGGTTGGTGTAAATTTTTGGATCATAATATGGAAGAGCTAAATCATGTTTCTCAAGTGGATGGTCAATATAGTTTGGTAGTGTATGATTTTTCTGAATTGTATCAAGTTTTTCAAGAAAAAGGAAAATGCAATCAAATAATTTTCTGATTTTGGATGTGTTACCCGGAAATTAAGTCTAATATTTTTTAAGCCTAGATATATTTCTCTAAGGTTGGATTATCTTGATGATAGTATGATAAAGTATATGTTTCACCATCATTGCTAATATCAAAATGGTGAGATTAAAATTTATAAGAATTTGATTTCATGTGGCTCCAAATTTGAAAACATGCATTTAAGATAATCTATTTTGATAATGGAGAACATCAAGGTGTCTAGTTGAACACGGAACATGGTGCAATTTAAATCATAAGAGGAAAATATTGAGAATTCTTAGGTATCACCATGATTAGGAGAGGTATAATTTTCCTAGTGGGTGCACAAAGTTTTTTGAAGGATCTAGGAGATAGGAGTGGATTCCCTTAGAAAATTGTTGGAATTTACAAAAAAATTGCATTCGAAATACCCTCTTCAAGTTTTTATAGGTTATATTATTATTATAAGGAGGTTCATTCACAATCTCAACTTCAAGGATGGGAGGAAATTAATCTTAGGGTAAGAGAGATTGTATCCATAATACATTGAGATAACATATTTTGTTACTTTTATTTTGGATTTTGTTATGATCATCATCATCTATCTTGGGAAGAATGAAATTATTTTGGGTTTTTAAATTAAAAAAATGGGTGAGGTATATTATGCATCTTTGGTATGGTAGGAATCTAGAATGGTTTATTTTTTAACCCTAATTAAAAAATAAGTGTGCCGATTTATATTTAATTTGGATTTAAATGTAAAACTAATGTATGATAAAATTTATTTAATAAATTATTAAGCATTCATATCTTATAGCACATGTAAATGAAATAAATGATGGTATTTAATTAGTTCACTTGTTAAAATAAGGTAAATCACAAGAGATGAATTTAATTATATCTTATGATATTTCAAATTGTTAGGAATATGGAATTAGGGAAAATATATTTGATTATGTAAAATGTACTTTATCTCAACACTTAGGTTCTAAAACATCTTAATATGCTAGTGCATAAACTTAACACTAGTTTTCGGAGCTATTGTCGACTCTACAAATGCTTCTAATATTTTTAGGTTACTTCATCAATGTTTATTGTTGCTTCCTAAACTTTTTCTTCCTTTAAAACTCTCACACATTCTCCGTGAGATAAACTCCGTGGGTTTCCTACTCCATCACTCAAATGCACATTACATAAAAAAATTAAGTGTGTGTGGTGGAGTTGGACTCCCTTTGGTTGAAAACCCCTTTGTTTATTTTGACCAAGCATTGCAATATATTTATAATTAAGGGGTTTAAAATCCATGTAGTTCTCCTAGTGCTTAAAAATATAAAATACCTCCCCTATGCTTTGTATTGTATCTCAATAAAAATAGTGGGTGTTTCTATAGATAAATTATACCCTTCCGAGTGATAGATATCGTGTTGAAGTAAAGTGCCAAAGTAGAGTGATTATATATAGATAGAAACCCTTGAAGTTCCCTTTTGTGTATAGAATCCTAGTAATGTTTGATATGAATTTCAAATTCTTTGACTTGTTTTGGGATTCCTTGACATGGTTTGAAATGATTCAAAATTGAAAATAGGTTGTTCTAATAGTTTTTCTTAATGTATGGAATTTTAGGAAGCTTTGCATAAGACTTGATAGATATTTTCTATAGGAACTCTTGAGAATATCAAGTGATTAAATGACAATGTTTATAGACTAACCTAGAAATGGGAATTAGGATAAAATCAATAAATCTCATTTTTATAGATAAATTATGTTAGTGCCAAATAGGGGATAAAAGTGTGGCATACTCTTGGATGGTAATTCCCAAAGAGGTCACATATATTTAGTAGATTTATAGAGGATTCCCAAAAAAATCAGAAGATGTGTATAAATGATGAGATTGGTCTTATAGATGTTTGAGAAGTTGAATTAGAGAATAATATATATTTTCAATCCTTACAAAACATTGAGATGGAACATTTTATCTTTTTTATGTGTTCAATTCATCACTTAGGGATATACATAAAATTTGTGTTACCAGGCACCTAATAACCAAATTTAGGTGTCTATATGCTCTCCCCTTTAAGATAATAAATGAAATTTTCTATCTTAAAGATAAAATGTGTTTGAGTGTGTAAACATACTTTTCCTTCACTCAATTTCTTGATCATTTAAATTGATGCAAGATGACCCAAGGAGTGCAACATGTGACACATAAGTGTACTCAATGTCAATATATATGAAAAATAAAACTCTAAATCTAGGAAATATTAAAATTTAGAATTTAGAATATGTAAATATAAGGAAGGAGCACATAATTATGTTTAGATCCAAAACTTACTTGTAAATGCAGAAGATCATGCCCCCTCATTAAGGCATGTGAAGATTGGAAACTTGTGAGAGTATACATAAATAATTGGGTATGATCAAATCCCCAATCAGAAAGAGGTTGGAAGCTTATCCATCCCAGAAAAAAGTGTAAGTAAATAAATAAGGATGTCGTGTGTCTCATATACCTATATGTGTCAAATGTTAAAGGTCTCATAGACCCTATAATGTTGTAGAATTTTGGGTGTTTTATAGACAAAAACATGTCAAATTACCCCATATTTCTCATAGACCCTAACATCCCATAGGATGGCATATGTCTCATAGACCCTAATACCCCTTAAACCACATAGGTGTGGAAACATTTGTGTTTGTAAATTCATAAAACTTATTGAGATAGAAATTATTTAAATAAAATTTTAAAAAAATTGTTAATTTTGTAATCTATATTTGTGGTAGTGATAATTTACCCTACATTTTTTTCCATAAAATTCAATTAATATATAGTTCTATATGTATTACTATTAGTGATTTATTATCTAAACCACACTAACTTCTTGAATTTTTGGTAATATGTGCTTTTATTGTTTGAATTAAGCTAGGCATAACCATCAAACTATATGAAACTAGCATCAGATGGTAGTGTCCAAACATTTACACTACTATCTTTTAATAGAAACTACACTTGTTCTTGTGATTAATCTATAAAACTCTTGCTATAACATGTATTCTATAATTCTATATATTTTAATTAAGCTTGTGTGCCCAAATCACATTCTTATTCTTGTAATAACCCCAATGAATGCCTCCTATTTTGAGGTGAGTGAGATATATTGTAGATTTTTGGCTAAAAATAATTGAAGTGTGTTCATGTTAGATACAACATATAATCATCTTTGGGACATATAGACGATAATTGTAGATGGCCACCGGGTGAGAACGTACTCCTATAATAGAAGGTAATTGTTATATAATGTTATTATTTACTCACTTGTATGTGGCCATTTGGCATTTCTATATTATATTATATGTGAATTTGTTTATGAGCTTGTGTTCTTGTATGCTTTTTGTATGTGATATCTCTTTAAATTTTATGTGTTATATTTAAATTAAATTTAAAACTCGAATATATATATATATATATTATAAGATAAATATTTAAGTTTTCCTCAAAATTAGATCCAAATTAAAATATAATTAAACATTTGGGGGAAATATAAAGAAATCTCACACATGAAAACATAGATGGAAAATAAAAACTTTTCATAACAATAGTCATATGCTTCCCTATCATTCATAATGATCCTTATCAACATCAACATCATCATGTCAATAGTCATTCCATTTATGAGCTCTCATATGATCTTATGTGTAGTACCTCACAAAAGTAGAACCATGCCATTACCTATCATTTGTAATCAAATAGTAATTTAAATACATTTTTAATAAAATAAAAAATCACATATATCTATATTAAAATCACAAATTCCACAAAAATAGCATTTATTTCATAATCAAGTATGTGTAAATATGACACAACATTTAAAATTTAAAACCATTCACACAAGTAACGTTTTGGGCATTGTAAGGATTGAGGCCTTAAAATGAGTTTTATTGGTCTCAATGATACATGATATTACATAAGCCACTACATTAACTAGCATTTGTAATCAAATAGTAGTTTAAATACATTTTATAATAAAATAAGAAAGTACATATATCTATACTAAAATCAAAAATTCCATCAAAATATGACATTTATTTGATCATTAAATATTTGTAAATGTAATATAATATTTAATATTCAAAATCATTCACACAAGCCACATTTCAGGAACAATTAGGATTAAGGGCTTAAAATGAATTTTATTGGTCTCACATATATAGGATATTACATCCCGAGTTGAAGGGATAATGTTATATGTCACTTTATGTATTTTTATTGAAATTGTATACATTATAGTGATTCTTTTGATTATATGATAACAACTTTTATTCAAGCATTATATCTTGTGTACTTGAGACAAAAATGAGATGAATATATTTGATTGATTAATATGTCATTATAATAGATCTTATAGTCATACTTGTGTTGTGATACTCACTTTGATTAAGTTGTAATATAATGATAACTTATCAATGTTCCCATTTCATAGTAAAAATTAATGTCATTATTTGGAACTATTTTTGCTTGTCTAGAGCTTGTGTATATGGTTTATCTTTCTCTATTTTTCCTTTTGTAACTATTCATTTTCTGAAATAATATGTGATGGTTCTTACATTAAAATAGATGTTGTTGCATGATTCATTGTTATCATATTCGATTCAAATTTCAATTTCTTAGATTTTTATATCTATATACACTTTGTATATTTAGCTCTCGATTGGTAGAGATATTTGGCCTAATGGTGTGTAACTCGAAATAAGATCTTGTCTTAGATGTGTCACTTATAGAATCCTAATGAAGCATTAGTTCTTGTGAAGGTTTTTCATGGGTTTTCTTAACCTCTATAGAGTGACATGCTAGATAATTATAATGGGATTGAGAAAATGTAGTGGTGACTATATCTAATGAAGTAAATCCCCTAGTCTCAAGTTGTTTTAGTTTATCCTCCAAAGTGTAACAATAATTGGAGTGATGTCCATTAATGTCATGATAATTACAAAATGTTCATCCTATGAATTTATCAATCTTATGAGGAGGAGGATATTAATAAATTGGAAATATTATATATGCTTATCTCATAATGTTTACAAATTTTCATGTGGTCTATCAAGAAACTCGTTATACCAAAGTGATGCCCTCTTATATGGTTGTGTTGCCACTTGAAGTTAGTTATTTAGATAAGAAATTTTTAACCTTCCCATAAATTGATGAAAATTATGTTGTTAATGCCCCTAATATACACCAAAGAGATATAAGTAGATAAGGGTTCACTTTGTAGAGTTTATAAAACATTGTTATGGATTAGAGATTGAGGTATTGGGTTCCCAAAGGCATCCAAAGGAAATGGAGGTGTAAAAGAGATATTAGTAGGTCCTATAATTACTTTTATAGGTTGATATGCCATTTGCAATATTTGATTTTACATTTGGGATATTTTATTAGTATTTAACTGTATACAAGCCATTTAATCCAACAATTTTACTATCACAAGATTGTTTTCAAACAGTTAGGATTTGGATATGCTCATAACTTATTACATGTATTAGTATATGTATAGAAAAAATTATTTAACATAATATATTAACTTTTCTTATCACAACTCTTTATACTTTCATATTGTTAGTACGGTAAAGGTTAGCATATTAATTAACTATAGCATAATTAAGGTATATATAGGAGGTAAGGGTTAGTACTTGGATTATTATTTTTATTATATTATTATTTTAAGGTTGGGGAGGTTTCCCCTTAAAGTGGCCAAGTCATATATTTTGTTATGTTGTTTAAAAATATTGATTAATGTTCTATTCTACTATTATAATTGTGAATTACTACTACAATTTTGATTTTTGTTTGATTATGTAATATATTATTCAATCGATCTAAGTAATTTTATTACAAGTGATATTAGAACTTCAATTTGGTAAAAAAAATTATGGAACAATTTTACTTTAAGGCCTAGTATCCAAGGCCTACAAGAGTGGGAGAAAATATCTCACAATTAAGAAGGAATTTCATTTTTCCATTACGTGGTATTACTTGGCTTTTTCACAAAATGAAGAGAAAAATATAAAAATTGAATTTTTGGATCCCTTAATGGATTAAAAGTTATTGAATTTGTCTTCATAAGACAATCACAATGCTTCCATCCTATTGTAGCCTTATTTTTCAATAATTTTCACTCTTTTTACGGTCTCGTAATCACTACATTCATCTCAAAAATACAATCTCTACCATATATTCCACAAATAAACCTTCTCTAAACCCCTGACATTAAACCCCAAACCTTGAACCCTAAACCCTAATAGTTGCAACCTAAACCCTAAACATTAAACCCTTAACTATAAACCATGCTAGCATTCTTGGATAGAGGTCAAGGAAAAGGTTATCATACTCCAAGAAGAACACTAGGAAAGGAATAGGTGGATTATGATTCAACAAAGATCGATGGGACTATCATAAACCCAAGAAAAATTTATAAATATGGTGAAAAAGATGATTTACGAAGGTTAGTGATCAGTTGTATAGCTTGAACTCGCTACAATAACAAGTGGCATCTATTTCTAAATTTGTGGCTAATTGGAATTAGTCAACCAACAAATTCCACTCTAAGGAACACTAGATCTTCTAGAAACCCACATCTGAAAATGACACTACTTCAAAACTCAATGGGATATAATATGGGATTTTGGAACATGTTACCCAAGGTGGAGATGTGAAATTTTTGTGGGGAGGATTTGGTAACTTGGATTAATAAAATGGAATATTTATTTATCTACATTAAAGTCCTTATACATACAATGTGATCATAGAATTGTTGCATTTAGAATCAAATAAGTTCATCTAGTATAGATGGTTGTGCACTCAAAAGAAGAAGAAAGGCTTAATTATCACATTATCGGTGTTTAATGATAAACTTGAGAAGCACTATAACAATAACATTATAGAGAACTACTTGGTTAGTTATCCAAATAGAGGTAAATAAGGTCTATCAAGGATTGTATTAAAAATTTACTAAACATGTCGTTATGTGTGGAGGACATCACAATGAATAACCTTAATGATTATTTTTGAGGAATCAAGGAAAACATCTAACATGATGCTCACATGTTTAACCTAAGTTTTGTATCAGTACATTTTATTTTCGCATAGGTATATATATATATATATATATATATATATATATATATAGTAAAATGGAATTCATTTCCCATGGGGAGTGTGTGTAATGCACCTTCATTTCCCTTACCTATTAGGTTGACTCATCAATAGATTGAAGATAAAAATTTAAAAGGGTTGTGTTTCAATTTGTGACAACAAGCATAACCAAGGTCATAGTGTTTCTAAAAATAAACTATTATACCTTAAAGGTGTCAATGAAGATGAAGAGGGTGAGGTAATAGAGTGTAATATTGAGGAAGAGATTAGAGGAATTTGAAAACTCCCAACCAACCATCTTATGTCATGCATTTTTGGAATAAGCATTCTCAAACCCTAAAATCTATGAATTTTTAAATAAATAAAGATTAATGTATTATTAATTGACTCAAGGAAGATGCATAAGTTCATAAACAATATGGTGGCACGCTTGTGTTTTATTTATCCACCTTCAAAAAAATTGGTCATGATTATAGATAGAGGCACATTTATTTGCTCAGGGAAATCCATAATATAAAATAGTCGTAGGTGAGTATAGGTTAGAATCTCCTAGGTCTTCCATTCTAATGGGAGGATGATCCAAAATTGGGTCTTATAGACACAAAATCATGTAATTGGGGACATTTTTAGGTCCTAAAATCATGTTATCATTTACATTATTCCTAAGAAAGAAAAATAGTAATTGACAACTATCTTTGGCCTTTTTCTTTATCTATTTCTTTCTCTCTAATCTTACGCACCTTGCGGACACTGACGGAACTTGGTGATTTATATTTTATGACCTTAGACATTGATTTTTGGTTCATACACTGGCTCCCATGAACTTCATTCCATACTAGGCACTCCTAACCCTTTATTACCTTTACTCACTCTTTTTGGATCGCTTTTATCTTTTGAGAATATTTTTCACTTATGGGTTAGCCTTTCAGTTGTCAATTATGAAATTCAAATAAGGGAATCATATAAATACATAGTTATGCTTTCAAAATGAGGGACCAAGCACTAAGCATTACTAGCTCACCTAATCTTGCATCTAAAAGCACTAAAGAATTTCAAAGGCATCCATATATCATCCATACAAGGGATATGGGTTGCATCACTTCTACATACACTGCATAGGAGGGGAATTCTATTCTATTCCATTCACATGTGTTATACATTTCTACATTCTATATCTATCCCACTATCATTTGTGTAACTTTCACAAGGGCATCCCAAGGCCCCATTTTTGCACACACACACAAGAAATACATGGGTTATGAGATGTATTGCAGCACTCAACAAGTAAGTTCACTCTTCGGGTGACCTTTAGGGTCAAGATATGACTCCACATTATATATATTTTTATTTAATTTGATATGGTTTTTGGACATGTGCAGGTATTCGTTATGTTTTTAGGTTATATGTACCCTTGGTGATCATTGTGTGAATATAAAATGACATACATGAGCTAACAATGAAACCCTCACGACATAAAAGAAAGCAATTCCTTTACATTTTCATGGCCACCAAAGCACTCATATCCGATCGCTAGCATTCAGTGCCTCTACTCTCCCATGGGCACCCCTGTCCTGCTCTATTCCCAAGTTCTTGGATTTATAGTGAGCGAGTAAGGATTTTTTCTACATCCTTTTAGCACTTTCATCCACCTAAATCACTTCTTGTTCACTTGGAAATCAACTAAGTCTTCCTATCTCTCTGTCTTACTTCTAGTTTTACATTTTACTTACTTGTTTTCTTGCATATTTACTATATATTACCATTTATACATCAGTTATTACATTACTTACTCGCAATCATATTTAATTAATTCAAATTAAACTAAATGATTTGGTGAACCCATCGCTCGTACCCATGCTTTTCCACATTCTTTTACTTATTTTCCCATGTCTTCCACTCATGACACCTTTGCCGACAAAGATATCCATGAGCTGTAAGACCATCTTGTTGAAAATCCTTAGGATGTAGATCTCCTCTTATTTGTTCCTCATGAGGAATCCACTAACCTAGCCAAGATCAATCTTCCAACTTCTAATGACATGTTTATTCCCATTGCAACGCAACCTCCTCATTACACTATCCCACCTACCTCCACTTTTCCCATTTTTATGCCTACTCCTACCAACCATTTTACCATGCCTATGACTTCTTATACCCACAAATTCTCCTCTTTGTATCAAGATCTGCAACACCAAATCTATCAATTATAGAAAGTTATTTCAAGCTCCTCTCCATCTCTTGATTCCTAATTACTCTTTCACACCTCCTTTGCACCCACCATTTCCACTTACCCACTTCCTCCCAACTTCATTACAGCTAAGTGTCCACCTTCGATGGCTATGGTGGCCCTTAAGAGAATATTTTATCTTTTCATGTAGAATTTCTTGACTATGTATATGACCATACATTGCTAGCTAAGCTATTTAGTTTTCAAGACTACGCTATGTGTTGGTTCTATGATCTACCTGTTCACTCGGTAACTTATTTTACACACTTATCCGATGCTTTCCTTTCTCATTTTTCCATCAATATCAGCACTAAGATCTCTTATGCACAACTTTCTCAAATCAAACAAGGATCTAATGAACATCTAGTTGACTATGTTTTGTGTTATAAGAACAACCTAGCTAAGATGACTAATGTACTAGTTGATTCTAAATTGTAAGATATTTTTATTCAAATTATCTTACCTCCACTTCAAGAGAGTTTTATCTTTGAGACCTCTCCATCCTTTGATCAATTATGTCATACACTCAAAATACACAAAGGCAAACTCTTATCTATGGGAAAATTAAAATATTATGACAATGTTTCATCTTCATCCTCTAATCAGTTTCAAGCTAAATCTACTTTCAAACCATCTCCTAATCCCAATGAAGAAAAGGAAAATTTTAATGGTGTTTCTACACCTAAAAATATGTGATTGCAACCTTCTATGTGTAATTTTACAAAATTACCCTACACACCTTGGATTACATTACACAACTTATCGAAAGAAATCTTATCACTCTTCCACCACCACTCAATCTCAACCCTTCTCACCCATGTGGCTGCAACTATGAAGAAAATGCATGATGTGATTATCACTAATGCGTTGCACACTTAACTAGTCATTGCTTTAAACTCAAGAATATTATTCAAGATCTCATTGAAAACAATGCACTCGAGCTCCCTAAGCCATCTACTTCTAAGTCAGTTAATGATAATAAAAATCTATAAAATATTTAATGACCCTTTTCCCAAGCATGAAAAGTAAGCTCTTGATTCTTCTACCAATCATACGTATTGATTTGGGCCTCTTGATTTCCTTGTTTCTTCTATTGATGCATCACCTCCATTCATTAAATTCTCATATCATGATTATCATGTTACATTTACTTTTGATTCCTTACATATCAATGCTTCTATTGGTTCCTATAACGTTAATAACACTATGATATATCCATCAGATCCTACCAACGTATTCTCCATTGCACTCTTCTTACCTATCAAATTTCCATTTTCTAATGTCACAGTTCTTACACAATGCAATTATGCTTGACACTATGCCTTTTACCAGTCCCACTAAGGCTCCTGGGGGAATATACTTCCACTACTATCACATAATTCATAGGTTTTATTGGTACTTTATTCACTACTTCTCATTTCAGTTCCTTTACTTTTCATTGATATATACATGCCTTGACATATTATTTATCTTTCTAACATGCTAATCAGGGCTTCATGTGTAGCATTTTCATCGTAGGATTATCGCCACCATGGTTATTGGATACACTTTACTTCATTTTTTTTCTATTGTATGTTATCATTTATGAATTATGCCATATGTATTATATGATCATTATATGCTTTTGGATGCTTTGGCCCTGATTTTCTTATGACATTATGGGAGATTTTGCATGTTTGAAACCTAATTTTCACGTCTATCTTTTCTTCACAGTTGCTTGATTTTCACATTGTCTTATTTTGCATGATGTTTGTACTACTAATACATCTTTCTAGCATACTTTTTTTTTTCTATGCCTTGGTTTCCACCATGTGCAACCTCTACCCCCGTAGGTGTATATTTTATCTCAAAGCATCAAGTCTTATCCTTTGGGCCACATTCTCCTATTATCAAAACATACACCCCAAATGAGGGGGTTATCCATTGGGTGAACAAATCACCCCTACAATGACTTAGAGATACTGTTCAAATCAGCATATTACGAAATAACATAGGAACGTAGTCAAATAATGGTCCAAATATAAAATTGGACATCACATAAAGAGCAGACACTAGTGTGCCTAGAACTAGACATTAGTATCTGCACTGCTTCGATCCCAAAATTGACCAAAACCTTTACCTCGATCACGGACCCCTATAGGCCATAAATAAATTCTTGGTAAAAATTACTCCAAATCAACTCAAAATAATGTAAAATTAAAACATGTTGCACATGGGTTGATTACGGAGTTTGGGAATAGCCTATGTCTATGGGTTCTTTTAGAACTGTTCCACTAGTCAAAAATTATAAGTACAATATAGTTTCTTACAATAAAACCTAATGGAACTTAAAACTTGCATAAATGGTACTCCAAAATTTGAAGGAACACCGATGGTATTTCAGGGACCTGTTCTCCACCTTCCTGGTGCACAAAATCCTACAAAACTCACTTGGCCTTCTAGATGCCTTTAATACTATGGTCAACACTCTCGGATTTGCAAGTAGATAGTGTGGCACTATGGGCCAATTGGGTAGTTTTGCAATATCTCCCAATTACAACATCAACTATTAAAATAGGTCCATCTTCAATTATTTCCTAATAAATAATCGGCCAATAAAAATAATTAAGTTCTTTAATATAGCTTCTAAGTTATATTTAATAACACCTCAAATGCCTTTACAAATCTTAATAAGCTTAAGGCTTGTGTGTCTTTTAAAAATTAGGGTCGGGCCCCTTTATATAGTGCAAAGGACCCCGAAAAGTTTGTTTAAAACCCCTATCATGCTAAATATACCACAACCAACTCATTGGTGAGTTGGTTAGCATGTCGATTTGGATGGGAGAGGTAGCGGGTTTAAAACCCCCACCCCGCATTTTATTCAGTCAATTTGGACCAATCACCAAGGCCTTTGCCTTGTGTTCCTTGGACTCTTCGCCAACCCATTGACGTGTGGACTTTTGAACTCCCTTCTACCGCCACATCACCCTACTTCTTTTCGTGACCACCATGTCCTCACACCCTTCATTCCGCCACATCCACCAAGATTCCCCTCATTGTGTTGGTCGAGCCCACCAATGTACCGAGTCATTTGGCTAAAAAAATTAGTGGGCTTATCCCACATAGATCAGAGTGTAGAAGATAAGGCTTAAAATAAACTTTTAAAC
The DNA here is from genome assembly GCA_018340775.1 of Taxus wallichiana var. yunnanensis. Classification (NCBI taxonomy): domain Eukaryota; kingdom Viridiplantae; phylum Streptophyta; class Pinopsida; order Cupressales; family Taxaceae; genus Taxus; species Taxus wallichiana. The sequence goes on along the minus strand of CM031234.1, from coordinate 664,292,780 downwards.
AACTCTTCCATCATGACATCGAGCCACATCCTCTCGTGTATTTTTCCAGCAAAGGTAAATAAGGTAGCTCTCTATTGGCTTGACAAGTTGATGGTATGGCTCGGTCAATGTAATATAACTCAATCACCCTTATAACTCGCCAATGCATATAGCTCATCGAGATAAATATAACTCTCCGAGTTGAATAATAGAGGAAAGTGGTGGAAGGACACGTGGTGACTTGAGGACCCACCACATGGAAAAAAATTTGTCATCATCGACAAGTAATTGTGATTCAAAGATGGTGGTATGAAACTTAGAGTGGTCTAATTTACATCTTTCCACATCGTTGTGACTATCAGTTGACCCGGTCTCATCTAGGTTGACTTCAAGTTTTACTAGCTATCATTTGCACATACGGGCTATGTTTTCGATATTTAGATAGTCACGAGAAATCTCTCGAGTGATCTTCCATACTATAGAGATCCTGAGAGATTTAGGGAATAATGTGTCCTCTGTATTATCCTTCAGATCACACCTCCCCAATGGGAAAGGATTTTTTTCCCAAAAATATTGTGAATCCAAAATCACATTATTAAGAAGAGATCTACACAATATACTACCAACTCCACAATCAAACAACCGATGACTCAATCTACGAGACTCGTGGCACTTGGTCTCACTACCACCTGATGTGTCACATTAAAATAATCAAAATACCTCCATGCCTCTGCGATATGGTGCTAATTTTCCTTTTCAAAACTTCAATGCTCCTGTTTTATGGTGTTTAGTCCTCTTCCATACTTCACTACTTCAATTATGTGGTGCTAAGTCTCATTCCTTTATCTTTTTGACACATCTATCCTTTAGGGTCTTATACTTCAAAAATATATGATGTTTATACTACCACATCCATGATGATCAACTACCACTCAAATATACAGTCACAATTCCTTGACATTGAATGATGATCCAAGCTAATCTCTCACAAGCTCCTCTTGTTGACAAAAATATCAGGTACCATTATGTTGTATGGTCATGATGGCCTCTACACGAATGAAGATCCAACCGATGTTAGATGTCAATGGTGATCGACTGCCATCTTGTTGCATGGTCACAATGTCACTACACATAATGAAGATCCAAACTGATTCCTGCAAGCTCAATTATCTACACAAATGGATGACAAATCTCTAAGCTTATAAATATGAGTTAAATCCTACTACAAGTTGTAACAGGTACTCAAAAGATAATTAGGAGATATAAATGGAGTATTAATCAATTTTATCCAATTAATAAAATATATTGAGTATAGTAAATCTATCCACTAGCTATTCTCACTAAATCTAAACTCTAAAAAGCATTTGTCTCCTCCTTACTAGATAAATAACTCAATAAGGACAAAATATACTACATCTCTGGCATTAGCAAAATCACCAAATAATAATATCCCTCTTGGGGTTCATAATGCAAGTATAAAATGAGTACAAACATTTCCCAAAATTTGGGTCTTTTACTAATGTGCCCTGATTAGTTAGATGTATACAAACATTTCCCACAAGGGGTATTATTAATACATTCTACCTAGCACAATATTTTGTTGGTTTTATTATAATAAGAGCAATAAATAATGCTTGAAATCCCTATACAATAGCTAAACAAAATTTCAACTTTTATTACACCTTATATTTCTTACCAGCTATAGAATCCTTAGTGTCAACCTAAGATACCTCAATAGGTGCCCTGTGGATCTTCAAGTGATATTTCATCTGCATATGGATTTGAATGATCTGCTAGAATATAGGAAATATTTGTGTCATGTTCTAGATGATCTATTGGCACATATGAGTCTAACTCTGCATTAGGATCTGGATGATCCCCTAGTACATATGAGCCTGAAGTCTCACTATTGTCACCATGTAATGGATGAATAACATGCCCCGACTCAAACTCCATAATCTAGCTATGGTTAATGCAAAGCTCCACTCTACTCCTATCATCCATCACATAGCCTTACCAAGCTATAAGGTAGAAATTTCCCAATGCCACTTTGTCCATCTCCAAAGGGATGATGTCAAGTGTGACAAGTATCATAGAATCGTCTCCCAACTATAAATCTTAATGTGCAAAAGCTAGTATCTAACCCATGCAGTGTACCATCCTCTATACCAACGGTCTTAGTATAAGGAAGTGGTGTAGTAGGAAGTCCCAATCTTCACACCACATCGGCATTCATGTATCCTAATATGATATTCTAATTGAAGATAAGTGTGACTGGATGTCCTCAAGAAACCACCAAAATCCATTGTCACGAGGCACTCATGTATCACAATACAATGTCTTTGTTTTCTACTGGTGCTTTTTATCCCAATGATGCAAATGGCTAGCTAGAACTAGGTCCTACAATATCCTTTCCCTTCTTCTACATCCACTTACGCCTTATCTTTGGGTATAAGTCCCAACAACACTTGGTATCATGCCCTCTCGCCACAATGACCACACACATTGGATCTAGTGAGGGTAGCCTTTCTATATGGTGCTTCGAAGCTAAATTGTTTCAGCTAAATTCCCATATGGAACATCTATGATCTTCTACACCTTTATGATGTGTTGTTGTTGTTGGGACTTTTGTTGTCAGACATTATCCATGTGGGTTTGCAATTCCACGATATGGTGACATGGGATCCCGATCTTTGATTGATCATCACTCAAACCATCGTGTCAAATAACAAAAGAATCATAAGCATCTAGAAGAATAGGCATAGATCCATCTCTGTAATCAAATCTTGTGAAACCCACTTTGATACTAAAATGATCTGAAAATTGACCAATTTTTTTACCTTGATCACAAACCCCTATAGGTCGTAAATAATTTCCAATAAAAATTACTCCAAATCAACTCAAAATAATGTAAAATTAAAACATGTTACACATGGGTTGATTACGGAGTTTGAAATAGCCTACATCTCCGGGTTCTTTTAGAACCATTCCACTAGTCAAAACTTGTAAGTACAATATAGTTTCTTACAATAAAACCTAATGGAACTTTAAACTTGCATAAATAGTACTCCAAACCTTCGAAGGAACACTGATGGTATTTCAAGGACTGTCCTCCACCTTCCTAGTGCACAAAATCCTATGGAACTCGATCGACCTTCCAGACATTATTAAGACACCCTATGGTACTCTGGTCGACACTCCAGGCTTCGCAAGTAGATAGTGTGGCGCTATGGGCCAATTGGGTAGTTTTGCAATATCTCCCAATTACAACATCACCTATTAAAATAGGTCCATCCTCAATTATTTCCTAATAAATAATAGGCCAATAAAAATAATGCCTTAAAAATAATTAAGGTCTTTAATATAGCTTAGAATCTATATTTAATAACACCTTAAATGCCTTTACAAATCTTAATAAGCTTAAGGGTTTTTTTTTTTTTACAATAAGGGTTTTAGCCCCTTTATATAGTGCAAAGTCCCCCAAAAAAAATTTTAAAACCCCTATCATTCCAACTATACCCCAACCAACTTGTTGCTTGAGTTAGTTGATGGGTCTAATTTAAAGGGAGAGGTAGTGGGTACAAAACCCCTACCCTATATTTTTTGGGTCGGTTTGGACCGACCATTGACACCTCTACCTCATGTGCCTTGGGATCTTCACCAACCCATCCACGTGTAGACCACCGACCTCCCTTCCTTTGCCACATCACCTTATTTCCTATCATGACCACCATGTCCTCGTGCCCTTTGTTGCACCATGTCTACCGAGATTCCCTCACCGTGTTGACCAAGCCCACCATTTTTTCGAGTCATTCAGCCAATATTTTTCCATGGATTTATCCCATATAGATCAAGAGTGTAGAAGATAAGTCTTAAAATAGCCTTTTGAACAACTCTTCCATCATGGCATCAAGTCACATCCTCCTATGTATTTTTAGGCTAAGGTAAATAAGGAAGCTCTCTCGTTGGCTTGATGATTTGATGTTATGGCTGAGTTGATGCAATATAACCATCTCACCCTTCTAACTTGCCAATGCATATAGCTCGTTGAGCTAAATATAACTTTCCGAGTTGACTAATACGGCAAAGTGGTGGCGGGCCACATGGTGGCGAGCCATGTGATGGCAAGCCACGTGGTGGCCTGAGGACCTAGCACGTGGAAAAAAATTGTGATCACTGACAAAGAATCGTGAGTCAAAGAATAGTTGTATGAAACTTTGACCCATGTCTTTTTCTTATTTACATCTTACACATCGTTGTGAATTTCCAATTGAACCGATCTTGTCTAGGGTTGACTTCAACTTTGACTAGCCACCATTTACATGTACGGACTCCATTTTCAATTTTCATATAGTCACCGAAAATATCTTAGAGTGATCTTCCATACTATAGAAATCTTGGGAGATTTTGGGAATAATGTGTCCACTGTATTATCCTCTAGATTATCTTATATACTCCCATGGGCACTAAGGTCCTAGGGGGAAGAAATAGTCAATTTCTCAAGACAATACAATCTTTAACAATTTATATAGTGATTCTATAGTAACAAGCATAGGCCTCTACTCACGAATGAATTTTATCTCCTACAATAAGTACAATCGATCGAAATAATTCAAAAAATTTGGGACAAATAGAAAAAATGGGTATGTACCATTAATAGTGGTTCTTATTTGGTAGATTCATGGAAGGAGAGTAAAACTATACCTTTCTCCCCAACACTCACTCTTGGCATGAGATCACCCAAAAAAACATCACTTGGCCAAAAAAGGGTTCATTTGAAGAATCCTCGGCAAATTGGAGGTGGAAAATCCCTAGCAAATATACCTAGAACCACTTTCGTATGAAAGGTGAAATTTCCGCAAACATAGAACAAAATTTTCACCTCATAGTTTCTTAAAGGTTTTTTTGTCATGTGTTAACAAGCCTTTATAATGCATGTAAATAAGCCTTGTTGATGCACATCAGTAAGGCATGTTGGCATGCGTCAACAAGGCTTATTGGCATGTGTCAACAAGCCTTGTTTTTTTGTGTCATCAACTCATGCATGATAACAAGACTTATTGACACACACTTACAATCCTTGTTGACACGTGACAACAATCCTTATTGATGCACATAAAAAGACTAGTTGTTGACTATCCGCAACACCCTCTTGTCATTCATCAATAACACTCTCTTGTCACCCATGTATAACCCTCTCAAATTGTGATAGTAACACACTTGTCACACGTCGCTGAAACTTTCTTGTCATGCGTCTACAATAATGGTATGATACTCTAATCCACTTTTCTTCTACTAGTAATTCACAATTAATTCATATGGTACCTCGGTAAGTTAGTATTAAGTTACTAGTATAATACCCGGTGAATTACTTGGGTTTATATAAGAGTAGTTTTCAATGGTGGGCGAAGCCAAACCCTAAAAAAATTATATTGGAAATTTTAGGCGAATAGTACACCGACCTACTCGAAAAATTCACTAGGTATTATACCCAAGTTCATGCACTTGGGTACATTTATAGGTCCTAAAATGATTTTAGAATTGAAATGATTCCTAAGCAAGAAAACTAGTAATTAATAACTATCTTTGGCCTCTTTCCTTTGTCTCTTGTTTTCTCTTTGGTCTTACGCACCTTACAACCCCGACAAAACTTTATTGATTTATTTTTATGACATCGAAACTAGCACCCAGTTTGAACACCATCACCCAGAACTTCTATCCATATAGGGCACTCCTGACCCTTTCTTACCTTTACTCACTCTTTTGGGTCTCTTTTATCTTTTGGACATATTTTTCATTTATGGGTCAGCCTTCTAGTTGTCAATTACAAAATTCAAATAAGTGAATCATATAAATACATATTTATGCTTCCAAAATGAAGGAAAAAACACTAGGCATTACTATCATTACCTAATCTTGCATCCAAATGCACTAAATCACTCCAAAGTCATCCATCTAGCATCCATACAAGGGATAAGGGTTGCATCACTTTTGTATACATTGCATAGGGGAAGTCTATTCTATTCCATCCACACATGTTATACATTTATACATTTTATATCTATCCCACTGTCATTTGTGTAACTTGCACAAGGGTATCCTAGGGCACCATTTCTACACACACACACACACAAGAACTACATGGGTCTAAAATGTAGTGCAGCACTTGGTAGTAAGTTCACTCTTTGAATGACAAGAGGGTGTTGCATTTTTATTTGATGTGGTTTATGGACATGTGTAGGTAGTCATTTTTTTTTAGGTTACATGTACCCTTGGTGACCATAGTATGAATATCAAGTGACAAACATGAGCTAATAGTGAAACCCTCGTGACACCAAAGAAAATAGTTCCTAAGCATTTACACACGACCACCAAGGTGTCTAGATCAATTCATCATCTCCCGAGTTCATGTGCCCTCACATGGGCACCCCTTTCCCACTTTGTTCCTGAGTTCTAGGATTTATAGTGAGGAGTAACGATGATTTCTATAAGCTTTTAGCACTTTAATCCACCCATCGGATCTGTTCATGTTCACTCGAAATTATCTAAGTCTTCATATCTCTCTTTCTTGATTAGGGTTTTACATTTTACATTTATTTTTTCTTACATCTTTATTATATATTAGCATTTGTACATTAGTTATTATAGTAGTTACTTTGCATTTAAATTTAATTAATTCAAGTTAAATTAAATCAAATATAGATATGCTCAATTCATGTAATTAATATTGTAAACTCTTGAACAAACTAATTTGTTTAAATTTTCAATAGAACTTCTATGTTTTTATGACACATTTATCTTCCTTTAAAAAATTATACACGCTTTCAAAAAAAAAAACTTGATTTTGAGTTTGTATGCAAAATTTATGGCCTCTAGAAGTTAGAGTAATTTTCCTCGACATAGAACCACCTCCTACAAAAGGTGGTGGTTAGATTTTGAGCTCAAAAAACATGAATTTTGAACGTTTGGAAATGTTTAGACTTCCCAAAAATATTTTTTAACAATTTATATGTTTTTCTAAGGTGAAATGAATCAACCTAGTTCAAAGGGATGTCAATTATCATTAAGAATGGGTAGAGGAGTTACAAAATGACAATCTTCCATCCATTAAAATAAAATTATAAGGTATTTTTTGGAATTCAAGTTGTTCCTAGCCAATACGGATGTGTTTTAGTGTTATATCAAGAGAGAGAGAGAGAATGTTTGTAAAGTGTTAACTAAGTCTTGTACAAGATTTGGAGAGAGATTTATTTCCATGAAGGCCATGAATATGGCAGTATGATGTACAAACTTTGAATTACATAGTGAAGGGGAGTGTTATTTCCTCACCCACTAGAGTTTTTTTCCTTATTGGAGTTCTCTAGAGTAAATATTTTGTTCTTTTGTGCTTTCAATTGTTCTCATCACTCTTGTATTCATTAGATAAGTTTCACATTCATTTCCAGCATGTTATAACTCTATTTATATGTAAATTTGATTTATTATTCATCGCTTAGTTAGAACAATAATTATCTGTGTTGGTGACACCTAGTGTGGAATATCCACACGACTTGTAGATAAAATTGTTTTTGTCACTCATTTTCCTTTTTCATAAAATTTTTTCTAACACTTTCTATAAATTTGTGTTAGTTTTTTATTCTATTTTGATTTGGTGACTTTTGTTACGCTTTATGCCCAAGAAGCAAGTGCTTATGGGAAGGGTGACTTGGTTCCCTTGAAAGAATATATATTCACTAATAAGTGGAATAAATAAGTGAGAAACATGGAACACTTTGATGATGAGGATGATCATATAGCTAAATAACAGTTCCACAAGTTGGAGGAGGATGTTTCAAGTATTTATCTTTCATTGAATAAGCTAGATAGAGTAGGGTCCATCATGGATAATCTTGGTGTTTGTGGGCACTATAATAAAATAAGGAGGAGGATCCAAAACATGAGAGGATCAAATAACCACCCCATGCCAACCAATCTAAGCCTCTATTTAAGGCTAAGGAAATGATTAAAATTTAGTTGTATGATGGAGAGGTGAATGTTGAGAGGCTAGACCATTAGATATCTCATCTTGAGATATAATTGGGTTTACATCAATATAATGAATTTCAACAAATCTCTTTTCCAAGGTTGAGGTTATCTAAACATGCATTATCTTAGTTTGAGAGTTATGTTCATTCTTTGGTTATGAAGAATATACCACCCCTTAGTAAGTTGTAGGAATTTAAATTTTTAATTTTGAAATAATTTTCTACTATCTTATATAAAGAGAAGAAATATATTATTTAGAAATATCTTAATCAAGAATAATGATAAAGTGTGAAATATTATACCAGTATGTTTTGGAATATGGTAATGCAAATTGGTAAAAGAAACCTTTGATATTTACATCTTAATGCAAAGTGTGTTATGGGATTGCATAGTCACTTGAGGAAGTTGGTGTTGCTAGAAAATCCCAAGGATCTTGATGGTCCTTATTCTCAAGATCGTTACCTTGAGATGGATTAGAACAAGGATTCATCTTCGTCTTTAGATGATGATAAGGAATTTGATTTTAAAACTACTTTTATTTCTAACAAATAATGTGTAAAGCATTATGGGAGTTGTAATGTGGATGGTCATACAGAGGAGACTTGTTGGAAGTTACATCCGGAATTACATACTTTTAGGAACAAGAGGAAGAAGAAAGTTATGACCTCAGTTCTAGAAAAAGAGGATGGGTGCAACCAAGATGGAGAAGAGAGAAATTGATTCACTTCTCTTCAAGGGAAGGTATGTTTGAGTAGTTTTAGTGATAAAGATTCTTAACCAAAAGGTGATCTTTCTAAGTTTTTCCATGTGAAATTTAGTTATAGTGATAAAGAAGATAAAGGTAGATTCTCTTTTTGATTCATTTTATCAAGAAAATTTAATTAGAAAATATTTGGTAAATAGAATTGGGAGTGGAAAATAATCCTAATCCTTATACATTAGGTTTGGTGAAACAAAGAGAAGAGATTAACATTTCTAAACAATGTAATGTCAAGTTTTTATAAATGAACATTTAATTGACAATATTGTTATAGATGTCGTGCCTATCAATGTTTATGGCATGTTCTTTGTAATCCCCTACATGTATGAGCATGATGCAATCTTCATGCAGAGGAAAAGTAGTATTGGTTTTTCAAGGATGAAAAGAGCTACAATATCCATTCCTATGAATGGAAATATTATATCTCCTTGATAAGTTCATCTCAAGGTAACAAATTGTTGAATGCTAGTGGAAAGATTTATTTTCTCATTTTAAAAGCTAAGAAGATTGATTAGTGTAAAATATTGCATGACATATATACTAATAAGGGGTATAATTTTCTACATGGGTGTTTTCTATCTTAAAATATTCAACCTTCTGTTATGGAAGAAAATTGGCCATATAAGATGGAGCAAAGAGGTGAACATTGGAGTTCATAAGATGCACCTCTAAGAGAGGGAAAATATGTGGGGAGGAATTTTCCTCACATATTCAATTCCTTGATATTTTAGGGACTTAAAAGCCTCAAATTAGGGAGGTGTGATCCAAAATTGGATCTAGATATGCCCAATTCATGTAATTCATATTATAGACTTGAAAAAAAAGTTATTTATTTTAAATTCACAATCAAAACTCTATGTTTTGATGACATATTTGTATTCCTCTTAAAAATACACACTTTCAAAAAAATGGTGCCCAATTTTGATTTTTTACATGTAATTTATGGCCTATGGAAGTTAGACAGCTTTCCTTGACACAAGCGCGCTCTCCTGCAAAAGGTGGCGGTTCTATTTTGAGTCCGAAAAAAAAAAGTGAATTTGAAATGTTTGGAAAAAATTCCCAAAGATATTTTCATAATTTTTAAGTAATTTTTAAGGATAAAATAATCAACCCTTGTCAAATGGATGCCAATTATCATTAATAATGGTAAGAGGAGTTACAAAATGATAATCTTATATCCACTAAAAGAAATTTGGAAGTTCTTTGTTGGAATTCAAGTTGTCCCTAGACAACATTGATGTGTTTTAGTGTTATAAAGAGAGAGAGAGAGAGAGAGAGAGAGAGAGTATATAAAGTGTTAACTAAGTATTGTACAAGATTTGGAGAGAGGTTTCTTTCCATTAAGGCCATGAATATGGTAGTATGATGTACAAAATATGAATTACATAGTGAAGGAGAGTGTTATTACCTCACTCTCTGAATTTTCCCTTATTGGGTTTCTACAGGGTAAATCTTGTGTTCTTATGTGCTTACAATTGTTATCATCTCTCTTGTATGTGTTGTATAAGATGTAATTTTTTATAGCATGTTATAACTCTATTTGTATGTAAATTGAGTTGTTATTCCTCACTTTTGAGTTGGAATAAGAAGTATCCATGTTGATGAATTCTAGTGTGGAATATATACCTAAATTATAGATCAAAGGAGAAGATGTCGTTATATAGGAGTACAATGGCTTGTGAAATTGGGAAAATTTGAGAAGAATTTCAAAGAATCATTCATGTTTTTCACTCCAAGGAAATATATATGAACTTCATGGTTTACATGTAAAATACATGCAATTGGTTAGTTCGCACTAGATGTAGAAAATGTTTAATAAGGAAGTGGATGGACTCATGGTACAACTATTTTTGGACCCCTAGAAAAGATACCAAGTATAAGCGGTGTGAGGATTTTGACACATGGGATTTAGGCACAAAGGCACACATGAGGGTAAGATAGACGGTCTTGCGAAGGCTCCCATCCTAAAAAATTATATTCTATACTTATTTGCATTATGAGTCGTGGGAAATATTTGAAAGATAAAGGGTTGGAGTAGCGATCAAGAAAGTTTTTGGAGATAAGAATAGAACATCAAGACTTGTAGTTCAAGAAAATTTTGTTTTGTGATACATCTCATGCGAAGAAAGTTAAACCACCATACAAATCTCAGGCTATTAATATGATTATATCTATAGTTTTTATTAGAAGATAATCTATTATTTTTGAGCTTGCATGCTCTAATAATTGTCTTGTAAAAACACATGGATATTTCTAGCATACGGGTTGTTTTTGGAGAGTGCATGAGTAGTGAAGGAAAAGTCCCCACTACTTATATATATGTATTGATTTTCATGACTTAAGGGGATGGATCATACCATGAATAATTATTAGGTTATGTTGTTGCTTCACTTATGAGCTTAATCTTATGAAGTTAGTATTGGTGTATTCAGCTATTATGCTTCATGGTGATTAATAAGAATGGATTTATGTTGATGGATTCTTGTTATTGATGTCTCTCATTCTTTGGATATTGCATGTTAAACCTATTATTGATACTTTTTTAGCTCATTATTACATACGGTTGTGATCTAGATCTAGTTGTGGTTTATCTTTGCATGTCTGTTATGGACCTAGATTATTTGTCTTTTCATGTTAACTCCTTAACAAATCTACCATAAAAGAGATACATGGTACCCTTGTGCACTTCGAGTGAGCGCTCGAGATCTTTCTAAGTGATTTTTCAATGTGCATTGGGATGTTATTAGTAAAATAAAAGACTAAATTTTGGTTCTCTTGTGGGGACCTCTTTTCAAGTTATTGCAAGGATGTTGCATGATGAAGACGTATCGGTTGAATTTTTCTAGTATTGAGAGTTGGGTAGAAAATTTAGAAGAAGAGTTTTCTCACATATTTAACACTCGGCCACGATTTTGAAGCACATGTGTGGGTTGAAGAAAATATATATCATGAACTCTATGAGACATTCTTTTGTTATTTCCCTATATATTTGTATGAGTAGATGGTAGCACATGCATCAAAGAGAAATCAAAGGTATAAAACAATTTTATGAACTCGTGAAGATTACTAGACTCTACATGATGTTGATTAATCTCGACACGTGTTGTAAATCATTGATGCATTGGTGTTTTGAATAGTTACATGTTGAAGTATGTTGTGTCGACTTATTCCTATCCAGAGGTTCTTTGAGTTTTAGTTCTTGCACAAACCGGAGGATATTATTTACACATTATCCCTTTATCGATTAAGATCTCAATTATAACTCGAATTTGGAAGAGCGGCCTATCATTAGCTCAAACCCACCTTTGCATGCAGTGTAGAAGAAAGTGTGGTGAAATATGGCATGCATGGTAGTGGAAAGATGGAGAGAAGAAAGGTGAAATAATTTTAATGAAGCATGTGACAGGAGTTGGCTATATAACGTGATGTTGAGGAATGAATGGTGTTACGGAGAGAGATGACCCGTAAAAGATTTGGATCTCAAATGGAAGACATGGAACCAGAGCATCTGGTACTCCCCTATTTGGGTAAGCATGTAGATAACCCTCTTTGGCTTAAGAAAAGAGTGCATCGAGGAAGAATGACTAAGATCCATGGGTGTGCATCTGATCCCACCTAAAAACCTATCCCTTGCACTTGGTGTTCCAGTTTCTGAGATAGTTATTGAGAATCGGGGTAGTATAGATGCTTCAATAACAATAGGTAGATTTTTTTCCATTAAATATAGGATTTAATTAGATGGAACATTCATCTATGTAGGTGTAGACATCATATTTATTATTTAGGGGCCTAGTTGTAGGTATATTTTACGCACGTCCTCTTGACGGGGTTTGGGTGTTGGTGTGAGTTATCCTATGTGTCCTCCTCACATATTGGAGGGTCATCTCACATGGGTTAGGTTTAGGGTTAGGTTTAGGGTTTGCTATTGAGTCATGCACTAGGGTTACTCAGCACCCTATATGTACCCTTTCACTATTCATTTATGAGCATGCCAAGACACTTTGTTGTCTTTTTCTTATGAGCAAGATTTATTCTATTATGCAAGTTATTCAGTTGTTGATCGATTCTTCCTTGTGATTATGTTGGAGCCATTGCGATTCAACTTGAGTGCAACTTCATTATGGTGCACAGTTTTCGATACGATTCGTCAACTCTTTCATGGTATCAAAGTTGAGATCGGGTAAACGTGCACTCGTTTTTGAGTTGTGATTACTCTTTTTTTTCATTTTTTTAACTCCTCGTGCAAGTTTTCGATCATTATATTTCTGGTTTTCCTTGCTAACGTATTTAACAAGTTGCTCTTGGAAAGTTGTTGTTTTTTTGTGTTCTTCATGCATGTGCAGATCTCCTTGAGTATTTTAGGGGTTTCAAAGCTAAATTTAGTTAGCTACAACTACATTTGGAGATCCATTAAAATAGAGGTTTTTATTTTTTTATTAAACTGGAATTTTTTTAGATCTTTGTTTCTGGTTTCTTTGTGTTCTCTTTTGCATGTTTTTCTACAAAATAGAGGTTTTTCATTTGATTCTCTGCTCCTGCTCTATTCCAAGCTACGTAGCTACGTGGATAACTCCCAACCCCAACTTCTATAGAGGTTTTGCGTGGCCATGTTTTCTCCCAACTTCTATGTTGTTTGCTACATGTATGTTGGTCGCTTACATATAATCCTAGCTGTTAAGTAATATTAACAGTTTCTGCCTTGTTTTCTATGTATATGTTGCATGTATCATAGTGATTTGTGATGGATGGGTCCTCACTTCCTCCCAACCATGGATCGTTGAATGTGGTAGCTTGAAAAAAAAAAAATCGGTAGATTGTGTTGTTGTGCTCCCTCCCTCCACCCACCACCGCATGCTCCTCCACCAAACATCTCGTAGTCTTACTTGCCCCAATGGTTCACCAAAACCTTCTCCTTTTTCATGGCCTTACACCTCCATTAAAACATGCACACGCATTTTACGGTAAGTTTTTTTGGGTAAGTTCTTTCCTTTGTTTTTGGTTAGTATTTTTAAATACTTTCCTTATTTAACAACTCAAAATCTTTAAAAACATCAAAATATTTTTGGTACATTTTTAAATACTTTCTAACTTATTTAAAGCAAAAATCTTAATCTAATTTTTTTGCTAAGTTTGTTAAAAAAAGGTAAATTCATTTATTTCCATTAAAACCGTAAGTTGTTTTGGTAAGTTCTTAACTTTCTTTACGGTAAGTTTTTAAAATTAAGTTTTTAAAATCTATTTAATTTCATAGATATTAATAAGATCTTAATTAAGTTTTTAATTAGATCTTATTTAATCTTAGCACTTAATTAGATTTAATTTTAGTAATTAATTAGATTTAATTCCATTAAATCTATTTTTATTAATTACTACACTTTTCCCTTAATTTACAATTAGTAATTATTATTTTTTAAATCGTCTTTTAAACCTAATGACTTTTATCGTTTTTGAAAACTCCAAACGCTCTACAATTAGCTAAACTGGATGTTTTAAAAAAAATTAAGCGTTAGTATCGATTTTTTTACTAATTGTGCACTCAAGTGTGCAGTAGCACTCTGCCCTTTCTTGTCTTCCGCGTGCCTTTCCAATGTTACAAGATCATCGGAACTCTTTTTGAGTTCATTTAAAACATTGTATTTAACCCTTATTATTGCTTGTGACTAGTGAGCATGTCCACCATAGTCTGTAGCAAGGGGGTACTCTTTGCAACGTGAGATGCTTTTTCTCACAACCAGGATTGGCTTTCACCTCCTTCCTTGTTTTTTTACTTGTGCTTGTTTACGGTGTCCTATTTGCTGTGCTCCATGAAACACTTTTGAGGTCTCCTCTCTTGTGCATTATTACGTTGATTGCTTGACAAGTTACCAAGTATTTTAAACCACACGCATGATCGATGATTGTAATCAACACACTTAACTATAAAGTGTCGAAAGTAGGGGGTTTTTATATTGTCTTGGGTGGTTGTGTTTCTTTTCGCATTTGTTCTTTCTCTCCTCACTATGGATTCACTTTCAATTCCTTTTCTTACGCATTCAACTTCTTGAAATGGAGATCGAAAATAATAATGAAACTAAGGGGTAAAGGGTTATTTCGCATCACCATGGGAACTGAGACTGAACCAGATGACGAACCTGAAAAATCTAAGTGGTTAAATCGTAGTGATGAAGCTTTAGGTATTCTTTGCATGTCTATTTTTCTGACTTTCTCTTCCACATTGAGGCATCCGAAACACCTAAATCTGTGTGGAAAATGTTGGATGTGATGTTTGGAAAACTAGATGACATGAGAATGCATGAGTTGGAAAATGAACTACTAGGGTTAAATCCTAGTGAATTTGAAAACCTACAAGCTTTCTTCTCAAAATTTGTTCACATTAGATTGTTGTTAAAAGGATGTCAAGTAGAGAAGAAAGATTCTCAACCGATCTTGTCGATTCTCTCTAAGCTAGGTCCCGAATATTTTTCTTCGTGTCAAATTTCTACACTACAAAAGTTGCTTTGGGCGATACTTGGACTATGCCCTCCTTTGACTATTTTTCATCCCAACTCATTTGAAAACAGGAAAAACTCATTCAAATGGGATCTCTCAAGTCCAAGTCACATGGCCTTTTAGCAGTACTAGTAAAGGAAAGAAGACTGAAAAAAGAAGAAAGAAACAAAGGATCAACCTAAGAAAGAAACCAAGACCAAACCTAAAAATGGCACAAACACTTCGACTTCTAAGCCTAAGGCACATAAAAGCAAATTTTTTGTTCCTATTGCAAGAATTCAGTCACGAAGAGCACCACTACTTTTGGAAATAGATTGATCACTTATCTCATTTACTTGAGAAAAATAAAATAAGTGTTCCTAAATCCATAAAACAAAGTTATCCGAAGGCAAGTCTTCGCTGCAAAAGGTTCTAAAAATGATAAGAAGGAAAGGCCCTTGTATCCAGAGTTTCTCCTTCATTGATGTGGATTATAGATTCGGTGCCTCACATGACATGGTATCTTTACATGTTGATTTTTCCAACATCGAACCTTGTGGAATGTCCAAAATCATGATGGGTAATGACACGACAGGTGTCGGTTTCAGTAGTGGATCAAGTAGAGATGGATGGGGTAACATTTAACCAAGTATTGAGTGTTCTGATCTCTCTACCAATCTCCTACGATTTACCAAACTACTCACCTTGGTGAAGGAATGTGAGTGGAATTTAATCCTAACTCGGTGATTATTCATGAGCTTAACGATAACACTATAGTGGTTGAGGGAAGGGCAGATCACCATTCATGATTATACACCTTCTCCCACTTTACTTCTAATTCTCGCCGCCTTGCCTTTCTCACTCATTCAAATGAGGTTAGTAAGTTATGGCATGAGTGTTTTGGACATCTAAGTTATCGCTACCTTGAACAATTGATCCAAAACAAAATGGTCAATGGGTTACCTTGCGTCAAGTTTTCTAAGGGTCTTTGTGAGGGTTGTACCCTTAGAAAGCATCCTAAAAAGAAATTTGACAAAGGGAAATCCTGGAGAGCTACTTGTCCCTTGGATCTTGTTCATAGTGATATTTCTAGTCCATTTCCTTCTCCTTCGTTTACTATAGCTCTTTATGTGCTAACCTTCATTAATGACTTTTGACGATATACTTGGGTATATTTTATTAAGCTTAAGTCTGAATTCTTTGAACATTTTCAAGACTTTAAGGCTCTTGCTGAGAAATAGGTGGAATGGTCTATCAAGGTTCTTCAAACTGACAATGGAGGTGAATATGTAAACAATAGGTTCATGGATTTCTGTACTTCTGAAGGGATCTCTTTGAAAAACACCCTTGTTTATATCCCTTTATAGAATGGAATCACATGAAAGAAAGAACCATACTCTGAAAGAGATGGCCACTTGTATGATTCACTCGAAGTCTCTTCCTCCGCAATATTGGGCCAAATCAGTGAATTGTGCAAATTACATTCAAAACCATGTTCCACACAAGGCAGTAAGAGGGATGACACCCTTTGAAGCCTAGTTTGGACACAAGCCTGATGTTGAGCACTTTCGATTCTTTAGATCCAAGGCTATGGCTCGGATTCCCAAGAAGAAATGCAAGGCCTTGGAACCACAATCCAAACCTTGTATCTTTGTAGGGTATCCTGATGGCATGAAGGGATATCAATTAATGAATCCTACTCCTCATGAGCTATATATTGAGAGAAGTGTTAAGTTTGATGATTCTCCTTTGACTTCTAATTCTCCACCTATTGAGGTTCTTTAGCTCACTGATTATGGATTCTAACTCATTAGATGATGATATTGTTGAGCGTGCTCCTCTTCCTAATCCTCCCAAACATCATACCTCTGAGTCTTCTAATTCTAACAGTAGTGATGATGAGGACTATGTCCCTTCTCACTCAAGTGAAGAATCTTCGAATCTGAGCCTAATCCTCTTGGTCCTCTTTTGGCTAGGAAAACTTTGCAAAGTCCTTGGAGATTTAGTTGGAAATACTTCGGATGTGAGATGTACTCACTCAGATTTCATTGGACCCCACTCTTTCTTCACCTTTGTTTCTGATCCATAGTCTTTCCGAGAGGCTTCTGGTATTCCTGAGTGGGATTCTACCATGGATGAGGAGTATTCCTCTCTCATGAAGAACGATACTTGGGATCTCACCCCTCTTCCGAAAGGAAGAAAAATTGTTCGGTGTAAGTGGGTGTTCCAAAAAAAGTGTGGAGTAGATGGAGATTTGAAAAGTTTAAATCATGATTAGTAGCTAAGGTTTTCCCAGATAGCTAGGGTTGATTATACTAAAACCTTTACTCTGGTTGCAAAGATGACTTCTATTCAACTGACCCTAGCCATTGCCGCAACAAACAGATGGAAAGTCCATCAAATGGATGTTAAGAGTGCCTTCCTTCATGGTGACCTAATGGAAGAGATCTATATGGAACAACCTCTGGGTTATGTCCAATATCCCTCCCTCATTTGTAAGTTAAATAAGTCTCTTTATGGCCTCAAACAAGCCCCTCGGGCTTGGTATGCCAAGATGGACTCCTTTTTACTTACATTAGGGTTTACTAGGTGTCACTCTGATCCAAATGTTTATATTTTATGGCAAGATGACTCCATACTCATTCGTGTTCTCTATGTTGATGAATTTTTGATCACAGGAATCTCTTCCTCTATTATTTATTCTATTAAGATTACCTTGGCCAATAGGTTTTCCATGAGTGACTTAGGTATTCTTCATTACTTCCTTAGGATCCATATTTCACAATATGACTTGGGAATTTTGATTTCACAACCGATGTATGCTCTTGATTTTCTAGCTCATTTTCAGATGTCCAAATGCAAGTCTTCTCCTACTCCTTTTCTTTCCGAGGTTAAGTTGGTTTCAGATTGCTCTACTCCCTTGGTTGATGGTACTCTTTATCAACAGTTGGTGGGGATCCTGATTTACTTGACTCACACTTGATCAGAATTATCATATGTTGTTGGGATCATGCCTAGATTCATGTAGGAGCCGATGAGATACATTGGAAAGCAGCTAAATGGATCCTTCATTATATTCATGGCACTTATACTAATGATATTCACTATCATGGAGGGTAGATATCGACTTGATTGGGTTCACAAATTCGATTGGGTGGTGACTTAGATCATCGAAAATATACTGGATATAGTTTCTCTCTTGGTTTGGGTCTATTAGTTGGTCTAGCAAGAAGTAGAATGCAATTACGATATCATCTATAGAGGAATAATACTGAGGAGTAGTTAACGCTACCACAGAATTTATTTGGCTACGGGGTATTCTCGACAGAGTTTGGAATCCACTTTGGTGGCCTGCCATTATCTATTATAATAACACAAGCACTATCTCTATTTGTAGAAATCCGATTCAGCATCGTGGACGAAGCACATTGAGATCCATATGCACTTCATACGAGAGCTTATACATGATGGCATCATCAACATTCAAGTACATTCGAGATAGCTGATTAGATTACAGATTTATTTACTAAGCCCTTCACTAAGATAAAGTTTCTTCACTTACTATCTTCTTGGTATGAGGTCTTCTATAGCTACTCATCTTCGGGCTATGTAGTCCTTATTTTCTTCTTCTTCTTCTAAGAATAGTGTGTTTGTATATGGGCACCTTATCGGGTCTTTAGTTGTCGAGCCCTATTGACACATCTTTCTTAGTTGTTTAGGAGTGTCTTCTCTTTATTGTCGACTCATCATATATGCTACCCCGGCTTCGATGAAAGGGGGTATTGGTGTGAGTTATCCTATGTCTCCTCCTCACATATTAGAGGGTCATCTCACATGGGTTAGGTTTAGGGTTTGTTATTGAGTCATGCACTAGGGTTACTCAGCACCCTATATGTACCCTTTCACTATTCATTTATGAGCATGCCAAGACACTTCGCTATCTTTTTCTTATGAGCAAGCTTTATTTTTTATACAAGTTATTCAGTTATTGATTGATTATTCCTTGTGATTACGTTAAATCCATTGTGATTCAAATTGAGTACAACTTCATTGTGGTGCATAGTTTCGATATGATTTATCAACTCTTTCATTGGGTACAGAACCTTAGCACCATGTTTGGAAGTACTACCACTTCTTAGAATTTGGGGTTCAATTTAGTACAACTATTGGAACATAAGGCAATACATCCTTTGGTCTGATGCCCACCTTTGCAGGAGGGGGTTAGGAGGATCGGTGGTTTGAGATCTAGTGGATCTTTTGTCTCTAGAAGTGGAGGTAATACTGGTGGTAATATAGGTTCTAGATATGGTAGGAATGGTTTGAACCAACCTCAAGCAATTTTATTATGAGATATCTCTCCACCTACTTGAGTATAGAGGAATTGAAGATGTAGCTAAGCATATGCATATGTGTGAGATACTATGGTGCACTAAGGGAATCATAGCTTCGAGTGTAAGGAAATTTGCTTTCTTCTACTACTTTACAAGGGTGCGTGCATAGCTGGTATAGGAAGTATGATCCGAACCAGACTTGTGTAGACTACAATGTGTTGTGTGATGATTTCTTAGTTGAGTTCCATATACCTGAGTTTGAATAGAAAATAATTAGCAACCTAAAGGACACTAAGCAAGGCATGATTGAGAGCATAAGGGAGTATGATGCATGCTTTAAAAATTTCTATCAAAGTTGTCTTATGATATTCACCCTAGCCAACATGCACAGTGGTTTGTTATTGGTTTGATCACACCTTTTAGAAGGGTGCTTTCTCATAAGACATTTATATATTTGTGTAAGGTTTTGGAGGATTCTCTACCCATTGAGGTAGTTATAAGCATTGACACTGGAGTTAGCCCATTTTGTAAGCTCATATTACATCTACGGAAAACAGTTGGAAAAATTGTCAACTAATTCATCCCATGAGACGCGCA
Organism: Taxus wallichiana var. yunnanensis; assembly: GCA_018340775.1. Lineage (NCBI taxonomy): Eukaryota > Viridiplantae > Streptophyta > Pinopsida > Cupressales > Taxaceae > Taxus > Taxus wallichiana. The sequence continues at coordinate 664,272,620 of CM031234.1, read as the reverse complement.
GTAGTATTTGGTGTATGGATTGTGAGGTGGAAGGACATACTAAGGATATGTTTCCTCATAAATAGGTGCATGACATGTTATTGTATTGTGAGATATTTCATTTAGATAATAATTTAAGTAGGTTCCCCATGTTACACTACATGATCAAGAAGAATGTGTCCTATTATTGCAATATTTATAAGTCTACCACTCGTAATATAGAGAATTGAAGATTTATTGATCAGATTCATGATGGCATTGGCGGTGTATGTCAAAATAATGTTGTGGAAAATTCTAAGGAAAAAGTTGAACATCATAATCATAATCATAATGAAGGTCACTTTGATGGAGGTGGTAGAGGTAGAGGTTACCATGGAGTATTCAGATGTTGAAGTTGTGGATGTGGAAGAGGTGAATTTATATGAGGGACTTGTTTCACATATGGATCCCCAGATCATTATAGGTGTGAATGCCCTTAGAAAATTAGTTTCTCATGGTAATAAAAGAATCACAAGTTTGAGGAATGCCCGGATTTATATGAACATATGAGCAAGCAACACAAAAAGGATAAGGGCACATGAATGGTTAGATTACATCATCCTATGGAACATCAATGGATGTTTAAGATATTACCTAACCACGAGATGATACCTATGTTGGTGACTACATGCGAGGAGGCTATGCGCATGCATGAAACTTTGAAGTAGAAACTGTTTATTACAAAACATGAGGTATTGCATGTGAAGTATCCATACACTACACATCAGAAGGAAGTTTATCAAGAAACTATGGAGGTTATTCTAAAATTATAGGGTGAGTTACAATGCTTGAAGGAGCATTCATGGAAGGAAGCTAGAGCAGGAAAAATCAATTGAGCTTCCTTGAAAAGATGCTACACTAGGAAAACATAATTCCTTTGTTAGGGGAATGGTTAAGGGTGAAGGTGTCATGTGTTGGAGTTTAGTTTTAGAGACAGATATTACATGTGAACTTACCTCCTCACACTCTTTACTATGAAAAATATATCACTTTGAATGTAGTTGGTGATGGATGATTGTTGAGTAACATTTTGATTGATGTGGGTGCAGAAGTAAATGTACTCACTTTGAATGCATGGAATCATATTGGGAGGCCACCATTACAGTCATCTTCAAACATGTTATATACGGTGAATAGGACTAAAGCCACACCCATTGCAGTATTGAAGGATGTCATTACTACTATACAAGGGCCAATTTTATTGGGGAATTTGAGGTATTGGTGCTTTCTAAAGCCGATAGTTTTCTAGCATTGTTTCACCACCCTTGGTGGTACGAGAATAATGTTGATTTATGCTTCAATAAAGGTTATATTCGTTTTAAGAACAAAGAGGATCACATGATTAATCCTTTCACAAATGGAATTTTTTTTCCTTATGTAGAACCTTTGAGTGAAAAGGATTTGAAAAATATTTATTTACACGTTGTTAGAGACCTCGAAGTGCTTGAGCCATCAAAGGAAGGTGTTATTCAATGGGATGATGCACAATCTATGAGTTATACAACTAGAATTTCTTATAAAAACTAGGCACATGGGACTTATGAAATGGTTGGGCATGAGATGAAGAGTTCAGTTACTCATTGTGTAGGTCACATTGTGTTAGGTTCTTTGGAAGTAACCAGGTACCAAGGTACACCGGTAAAGGAAATTTTGATGTATTTCAATGCGCTATGGAATCCTAGTGGAAAAATCAAGTGAAGAGAAGGAATATGCTACTATATACCTTGTGTGGGACATCCATGGACTAGTGGATTACACAGAGATAGTCTTTTAGAGTAGCAAGAGGTGAGAATCACCTTCTCTACTAGATTTCTTATGAAAAATGCCCCTACCAAGAAATAGCCAAAATGTGCCCCTGCTCATTTTTGTGGCTAACTCCTTGTGTTCCTACCCCTCTTGTGCCTCAGTCTTCATTTTTTTATTTTTAGGCACTCAAATCTTTCTGGAAATGGCACCATCAGATAGAGCTCTCTCTCATCTTTCCAGAAAGGTAAAGTTTTCCTCCTAACTCCTCATATTTTTCAAGTTATGGCTCGGTGGAGTTTTTGTGGGAAATTTTCCTTTGGAAGCCCGCAGCCAATAGGAATGTGCCACGTGTCCAAGAAGTGGCGGGGTTCGGAGGAGAACTTGGGAAATTTACCAAGTGTTTTGCCAAAAATCTCAAATGGAAAATTTTCCCCGCCTGGCCCGCCAACGAATCAGGAAATGCCACGTGTCAGGGGGAAAATGACTTGAAAAATTGGCTAAGTGTTTTTGCCGAGTTTTTCAAAGGCAAATTTTGGAGGATTGGCCCGAGCCAATAGAAACATGACAGGTGGCAGAGGTGGCCGGGGAGTTCGTGGCGTGGGGGAGAAAGGAAAAAGTTGCTAAGTGTTCGGTGAAATTTTCAAAGTGAAAATTTGGAGCAGGAGGCCCGCGGCGAATGGAAATAGGACACGTGTCCTATGGTCCCAGAGAGTTCGGAGCTCGGGTGGAAAATGGAAAATTTGGCAAAGTTTTCGGCCAAAATTTTTAAAGGCAAAGCATGATCCCGCGCCCCTGTCGGCGAATCTGTCACCGCCACGTGTCCCTGTGTGGGGGCAGGTGGGGGAAAATCAAATTTTTTCCAAAAGTAAAAAGTGCAAAATTTCAAAAGGAGAAATCGGGAGGAGAAGCCCGCCGGCCAATCGAGGGCCGACACGTGTCCAGCTCGGGGGCCGGTGGATTTTGGAAAAAATTTCCAAAGGCAAAAATGAAGGGAAAGTGGCCAAGAGGAGCCCGCACCTAATCAAATCATGCCACGTGGCACTGGTGGTGGGGGGGGGGTTTTTTTGAAAAAATTTCCAAAGACCAAAAAGAGGTAAAATTTCAAAATTTTGCCCGCCGATCCGTTTTTGGGCCATTTTTGCCCTAAAACTTCAGACCTCCATAACTTTCGATCCAAAGCTCGGATTTGCATGTTCTTTATATCAACGGAAAGCTTATGAAATTCTCTACATGATTCCATGGTCAATTTTGAATTTTGGTTCAGTTTGGAGGGAGAAAATTAAAAACACTTCTGGTACGTGTCCATGGCCAGAAAAGACGTTTCAACAACCAATTTCAATGCAAAATGGGTCGCTTTTCTCTCCAGCATGGTCAAAAATGTCAGAGCATGGGTTTGTAAGGACCTCCATGCTGTTTTAATGTAGTTTCATTCAATGAGGGATGGCTCCCATGTGTTTTTCACATTTTCTCTCTCCTGGGCTTGACCCATGTACTGTAAAAGCCAGATTTGGCTCATTTCTTCATGGTTGAACACTTTTTGAACATTAGACTTCTTCTTTCACCTGAAAACAAGGGAATTTTGTAAGTATCAGGCATTTTTCAAGGATTGTAATAGGTTTATACCTCTTTGATGGTGTAATGCAAGGGATTTTTACATGGAAATGACAGTGCAAACTCTGTGAAAGCTTTTGGTCCTCTGTTTGTATTGTTTTTACTTCATTTTCAGATCTCTTATTACATCTTATCAGCTTGTGTATGTTTTTCATGTTGCATTTCATGGATTTGTGCCTATTTGTATGAGAAAAAAATGTTCACCACTCCTTTGGTGCATCACCATCATTAGGTTAGTTTCATTTTCTACATTTCTTATCCCTGTCTACTTGCAAATTAGGGTAAAATTAGGATTTGAACCTCTGCAATTGTGCAAACACTAGATCTAATCAGAGGAGTTTGAGGAACCAGCCTCTAATCTGGAGATTCCTCTCTCATTTTACAAGTCCCCACACTTGGAGAGAGGTTTCCATGTTGTGCAATCACACTGGATGCCTAAAACATCAAGTTTAGAAACCTGATTTGCATCCAGGGGTGCTGCTGATTTGCAACAACAGTTTTGGCACACGGTGGGAGCTTAGAGGTCTCATTTTTATTGCAGAAAAGTTGATGTGCATCTGCTGCAATTTTCTTACTTGAAAGGAGCCATAAATTACACATCTGGCGACTCCAAAGGGAAGAATCAACTGGTTTCAGCAGTGCAGGCCTGAAAACTCATGAGAAGAGTCACCACAAGGTCAAGAGCTAGAGAAGAAGAAGTGTTGTTTGAATACCTGTAGTTATCTCCAAGAAGAAGGAAAAGAGGAAGAAGGATTCAAAGGTCTCCATCTCCACCAAACATAACTCTCTCAACTCCTCCACCTGGTAGGCCTTTCATTCAGTCAACAAGGGTTTTAAGACCAATTAGAATGGCACAAAACAACCCCTATGTCAATTTCACAGGCAGCAGCCCACTTGCCCTCAATGCACAACATCCAATTCCAATTGTAGCCTTGAAGAACATTCCATACTTCACTGGAGAGAATCAGACTACTCCAGGTGATCATGTTAAAGATATTGCCAACCTTTGTGCAATTCATGAAATCAATGAGATGCAAGTGGCTGTCAAATTGTTGGCATCTTCCTTCAAGGGGAAAGCATTGCAATGGTTTAGGAGCCTTGGAGCTGGTTCTATCACAAATTGGAACCAGCTGTGTATAGCACTTCATGAGCAATTTGGAGAGAAGGGAGACAACTTGTCTCTTTTGGAGCAGCTGACAACCATCAAGAGAGCTCCCAATGAGCAACTGACTGATTTCAATTTCAGATTTCAAAAGACTTGGGAGAGAATTCCAGTGGCAGTCAGGCCAGCAGCAGAAGGTGCTTTTCTCTACTATCTCAAAGCTCTAAATTCTGATATTTCTATGTTGATTCAGTCCATGGGAGGCATAACTATCCCTATGGCTTATAGCATTGCCATTAGGGCTGAAAATTGTTTGATCCAAGCTGGAAAACTAGCCCCTAGACCTCCCATGCCATTGTTTCCAAGTTTAGAGAGCCCAAACACTAATCAAGCACCTAATTTGGCTCCTTCTCCCATTCCTAGAAATCAGAGTTCAAATGAAGCTTCTACTTCATCTCCAAGTGCCCCAAATGAGCTTCAAGAAGTCATGAAGCAATTGCAAAACCTAGGCAATGAGCTGGTTACTCTCAAGAGGCAACAAGCCCAAGGTTTTAGACCTTCTTATCAGCCCCAAGCTCAGCCTAACAGGCAGCCATATCAACCACAAAGACCACCTAATCTAGCTGCAAATGTGAATCAAACAAGGCCTCCTGCCAATAGGCCATTTCAGCCCTATAATCCAAATGCCATATCTACCTCTAAGGCATTGGTGCCAACACAAAACAACGTTGCTCAGGAGTATGATTGGTGTTTTCCATGCAATGAACCTCATAACCAATCCATGTGCTTCAATGGTGCTTTGAATCAAGCATTAATGGTGACAACTACTGGTGTGGAGGGTGAGGGAAGTCAAGGAAACAACCAACAACAAGAAACATTCCAACAACAATCAGCTCCAAATGACACCACGTTGGTAAATTGGCAAGCAGAGGATTTTTGTGGCATGAATCAAACGGTCTCTCAAGGTGTGGCAGCCAACACAAGGTCAAAAAGAAGGAATTTAGGAGAGGAACAGCCATTGGCTCCCACCAATCCACAACCTTCCATGGCTCCACAAATGGTTGGCAAGCAGAATCCAATTTCAAATGCACAAGGGCAGCCAAGAGCAGCTCCTAGGCCAACTCAAATACCAGTTGTTGCTGCCCACATGCAAGGAGTGAATGTGCCAACCAAGGACCAGCAAAGAGATCCTTCATCACCATTCAGTATCATTGATCAGATGAAGAAGACAAATGTGAATATATCAATGTGGGAATCCCTATCTATCCCAGGCCAAAGAGATTTGCTACAAGCTGCCATGAAGGACTGGCCAACTTCAAATCAGCAAGTTCAGATGCAAGAGAAAGTGCTCACAAATGCTGCCCAGCCTGAAGGGAATCATGGAGGACAGCAAGGTAAAATGTTGAAGCCCCCTCCTTTCTATGTTTCGTTAATCATTGGAAATCAGCTAGTGCATAATTACATGATAGATTCCGGGGCAAGTAGCTCAGTGATGCCTAAACAAATAGCTGATCAGCTAGGGCTCTAGTATGAAACCATATCCAAAGGGGTAGTGCAGCTGGATGGGACAGCAGTAACAACAGTTGGAGTGATTAGAAACTTGAGTCTTATCTTGCATGCATGTCCAAATGTTGTCATTTTACAAGATGTATCAGTTATAGACCTTCCACCACTCTTTTCCCTATGCTTGTCAAGGGACTTCACAGCCAAGATTGGAGGGTATTTGTCTAGCTGATTGGTCACACATGCTATTCAGAACAAGGTATGGAACCAAAGCTACAATCAGGTCTGAACCTATTGCAAACTTTCACATTGAGCCTTACACTCCAAGTCAGATCAATGCCAATTGTTCAGCATTTGATCAAGAAGATCACCCAAGCACTGATGAAGCTGACACTAAGGTTGGAAGCATCCCGGATCTAACTCTTGATGAATGGGCAAACAAAGTACATGCTTTTGATCCTTATCAAGAAGTAGAAGAATTTGAGCTAGGGGTCTATTGCATACATGAAGAAAATCAGCCCATTCCTAGCATCACCAAACCAAACCACAAGGATGAGAATGAGGTATGGCAGCTGTTTTTTGATGGATCAAGGAGTAGACAAGGTGCAGGAGGTGGAGCTATGCTTGTTTCACCTCAAGGAGTAAGGTACTATTCAGCTTTTAGGTTTCAGTTTGCATGCTCTAATAACACTGCTGAATATGAAGCCTTGGTGCAAGGGATGCATTGGGCAATCAAAAAGAAAATAAAGAACTTGCAAGTCTTTGGTGACAGTGAATTGATTGTAAATTAGGTCAAGGGACAACATGCTGCCAAGAATGATCTACTTAAGTGCTACAAGAACAGGGTGTGGGATCTCATGGAAGACTTTGAGGGTTTTGGCATCAAATCTATTCCTAGGAAGGAGAATCAAGCTGCTGACAGGCTTGCAGCAGTAGGGGCAGCCTTTGACATTGTGGAAAGCATTCAAAAAGACAAGGTACAGCCAAACATCCACGTGATTGTGAGGCCTTCAGTGCCGGATAACAATGTCAGTTGGCAAGTATTTGAGAATGACCAGCAAATCATCCATTTCTTGCAAGAAGAAGCTGAGTTCTCAGCTAAGAATCAAGAAAAACTGGAACAACAGTATGGTGACCAAGTGGTACAGCTGAGAACTAACAAGCTGCCCAAGGGACTTATCACTTTGGAGTCCATTTTTAATCCCAATGATCAGTTTAGGAAAGAGAAAGCAAACATTCAGGTCAAGAGAGAAGATTCAGTATCCATCTTGGTGGAAGAGAACAAACCATTGCAAATTGGAAAGATGACAACTGAACAAGAAAGGTATGAGTTCATATAGTTGTGTCAAGAGTTCCCTGATGTGTTTGCTTGGAGCTATGAAGACTTGAAAGGTTTCAATCCCAACTTAGCTCAACATACCATTGAATTGGATCCAAATACTAAGCCTGTCAGGTAGAAACAAAGACCAGTCAATCCACATATGGAGCCTCTCATGAGGAAAGAATTGAACAAGCTGATTGAGTCAAGGATCATATTCCCAATCAAGCATTCTAGTTGGGTTGCCAACTTGGTTCCAGTCAGAAAGAAGAGTGGAGAGATCAGATTGTGTGTTGACTTCAGAGACTTGAATAGAGCATCCCTCAAGGACCATTACCCACTCCCTTCCATGGAGAAAATCTTGCAAGTTGTGGCTGGCTCCGAGAGGTTTTCACTACTTGATGGCTACTCAGGCTACAATCAGATTATGGTGAAGGAAGAAGACCAGTTCAAGACAGCCTTCACAACCAAATGGGGAACTTATGCATACAGGAAAATGCCATTTGGGCTTCCAACACTAGTGCCACCTTCCAAAGAGCAATGGACATGGCGTTCAAAGGTTTGATTAACAACATGGTGCTGATTTACCTTGATGATATCACTGTTTTTCCAAAATGCAGCAGACCACCTCTCTCATTTGAGACAAGTCTTCACGAGGTGCAGGAGATTTGGAGTGTCTTTGAATCCTAAGAAGTGTATCTTTCTTGCACATGAAGGAAAGCCTTGGCCATATTGTCTCCAAAGAAGGATTAGCAATTGATCCAGAGAGGGTTGAAGCCATAAGAGCACTACCATTGCCAAGCCACAAGAAAGCCCTTCAGAGTTTCTTGGGGAGGATAAACTTTGTTCGGAGGTTTGTCCTAGATTTTGCAGCCCTTGTCAAACCTATCACCAAAATGTTAAAGAAAAGCATGGCTTTCAAGTGGATAGCAGAAGGCAAGGAGAGTTTTGAAGCAATCAAAGAAGCCATCTCTCAAGCACCAACTCTCATCAACCCGGACTTCTCCAAGGATTTCATCCTCTATGCCTTTGGAGGTAATGATACTATTTCTGCCATTTTGGTACAAAGCAGAACAAGGACAATGATGAGCAGCCAATTGCTTTCTTCAGCCAGAGCCTAGATGACTATGAGGTGAGGTATTCTTTTATTGAGAAGCATGTACTTGCAGTAATTAGAAGCTTGAAGAAATTCAAGCATTTAGTCTCAAACAACAAGGTCCAGTTGTTGGTCTCTCATGCTGGGGTTAAAGACTTCCTCCTCAACAAGGATTTGAATGAGAAAAGGGCAGGTTGGATCACTCGTGTCATGGAGTATGACATTGAGATCAAAATCACCAAGCTGGTAAGAGGAAAAGGATTGTGTGAGCAGCTGATTTTGGGGAAGAAAAAGAAGTATGCAATGAAGAAGAGGCTGTTTTGACAGTCCAAGACAGCCATGAGCCAAGTGGCACTCAAGAAGAAAATAATGTTGTCCCCACTCCTTGCTGGACCCAAGGTATAACACACTTCCTAAGCATAGGCCTATGCCCTCCAGAGATGAACAAGACCCAAAGAAGACACTTCAGATTGCAGGCTGTCCCATATGCCATTGTTGATGGAGTTTTGTTCAAGAAAGATGTGAATGGAGTGTTGCTGAGATGCATTAGCACAAATCAGATTCATAGGGTGTTGGAAGAGTTCCATGGTGGACCAGCTGGTGGTCATTTTGCACCGAGAGTGACAGCTCTAAAAATTATGAAGGCTGGTTATTATTGGCCCAAGATTTTCAGTGATTGCTTTGCATGGATCAAGAGGTGTAAGAATTGTGCATTCTTCATAGGAAAAGAAAGACTTGCTGCCCTTCCATTGCATCCAATCTCAGTTGACCAGCCATTCATGCAATGGGGTTTGGACTTCATTGGAGTCATTAATCCCAATTCAAGTCAAGGGCACAAATGGATTTTGACAGCCACGGACTACTTCACCAAATGGACTGAAGCAGTAGCACTCAAAGAGGCAAATGAGTCCAGCATATTAGACTTCTATGAGGGGATAGTAACCAGATTTGGCATACCTGCTACGATAATCTCAGATAATGCATTAGCATTCATTAGATCCAAGGTGACTGAGTGGGCTGTCAAGAATGGGATCTACCTAAATACTTCATCAAACTATTACCCTCAAGGTAATGGCCAGGCTGAGTCTACAAACAAGAACTTGTTGAGGATCATTAGGAGGACTCTTGATGAGAATCAGAGGTCTTGGCATACCAAGCTGAAATCAGCCTTATGGGCTGATAGGATAACCCCCAAGAGATCCACTAGGTAATTCTCCATTCAGGCTTGTCTATGGAAGAGAAGCAATCTTGCCCATGTCACTTGAGTTGCCAACATTGGAACTCATGAAACAGTTGGAGTTGTTGGAGTTTGAGCCCATGGAGGTGAGATATGCAGAGTTGATGGAGCTACAAGAGATTAGAGATCAGGCATCCCAAGCAATGGAGAAGGATCAAGCTTTGATCAAGAAGACCTTTGATAGGAAGGCCAAGGATAGATCTTTTCAAGTTGGAGATCTAGTGTTGAAATGGGATGCGGATAGAGAAAAACCGGGAAGGCATTCAAAATTTGATGCCATTTGGAGTGGCCCATACATGGTCACGAAGTGCAAGAACAACAATGCTTTCCAATTGGCTTCATTGGATGGTGAAGAACTGCAGATTCCAGTCAATGGAATCTATCTCAAGCGTTGTTTCTAAAGGGGAATTCTCCATCTTGTAAATATTAGCTTAGGTTTCCATTCCTTCAAGTGCTTGTGCACATTGTTTTGCTGTAGGTTAGTTTTTGCTTTCCTAAGTGCTTTGGCACAACTTGCTGTCCCTGGAGATGTTTTGCAGTCCTTGTTTCAATCAGGTGATATTCCATCTTCCTCCTTGCAACATTCTAAGTCAGTTGGGGTTCCAAACAGAAAATTTGATGACTCCATGCCCAATGGACTACTTCAGGCAACTGGTATTTTCATCTAGCAGGCAGATGACCCCTCTGAGTCACCAAAATTGTTAGCCAAAATGTGCCCCCTACTCATTTTTGTGGCTAACTCCTTGTGTTCCTACCCCTCTTGTGCCTCAGTCTTCATTTTTTTGATTTTAGGCACTCAAATCTTTCTGGAAATGGCACCATCAGATAGAGCTCTCTCTCAGCTTTCCAGAAAGGTAAAGTTTTCCTCCTAACTCCTCATATTTTTCAAGTTATGGCTTGGCGGAGTTTTTGTGGGAAATTTCCCCTTTGGAAGCCCGCAACCAATAGGAACGTGCCACATGTCCAAGAAGTGGTGGGGTTCGGAGGAGAACTTGGGAAATTTACCAAGTGTTTTGCCAAAAATCTCAAATGGAAAATTTTCCCCTTGGGGCCCGCCAAATGAATCAGAAATGCCACGTGTCAGGGGGAAAATGACTTGAAAAATTGGCTAAGTGTTTTGCCAAGTTTTTCAAAGGCAAATTTTGGAGGATTGGCCTGAGCCAATAGGAACATGACAGGTGGCAGAGGTGGCCGGGGAGTTCGCGGCACGGGGGAGAAAGAAAAAGTTTTAAGTGTTGGCCAAAATTTTCAAAGGAAAATTTGGAGCAGGAGGCCCGTGGCGAATGGAAATAGGACATGTGTCCTATGGTCCCAGGGAGTTCGTGGTGGGGGGAGAATGGAAAATTTGGCAAAGTTTTCGGCCAAAATTTTTAAAGGCAAAGCATGATCCCGTGCCCTGTCGGCCGAATGAATCTGTGCCGCCACGTGTCCCAAATCATGGGGGCGCGGGGGAAATCAAATTTTTTCCAAAAGTAAAAAAGTGCAAAATTTCAAAAGGAGAAATCGGGAGGAGAAGCCCGTCGGCCAATCGAGGGCCGACACGTGTCCAGCTCGGGGGCCCGGCGGGGATTTTTGGAAAAAATTTCCAAAGGTAAAAATGAAGGGAAAGTGGCCAGGAGGAGCCCGCGCCCAATCAAATCATGCCACGTGGCACCTGGGTGGTGGGCGTGGGGGTTTTTGAAAATTTTTCCAAAGACCAAAAAGAGGTAAAATTTCAAAATTTTGCCCGCCGATCCGTTTTTTTGGGCCGTTTTTGCCCTAAAACTTCAGACCTCCATAACTTTCGATCCAGAGCTCGGATTTGCACGTTCTTTATATCAACGGAAATCTTATGAAATTCTCTACATGATTCCATGGTCAATTTTGAATTTTGGTTCAGTTTGGAGGGAGAAAATTAAAAACTCTTCTGGTACGTGTCCATGGCCAGAAAAGACGTTTCAACAACCAATTTCAATGCAAAATGGGTCGCTTTTCTCTCCAGCATGGTCAAAAATGTCAGAGCATGGGTTTGTAAGGACCTCCATGCTATTTTAATGTAGTTTCATTCAATGAGGGATGGCTCCCATGTGTTTTTCACATTTTCTCTCTCCTGGGCTCGACCCATGTACTGTAAAAGCCAGATTTGGCTCATTTCTTCATGGTTGAACACTTTTTTGAACATTAGACTTCTTCTTTCACCTGAAAACAAGTGAATTTTGTAAGTATCAGGCCTTTTTCAAGGATTGTAACAGGTTTATACCTCTTTGATGGTGTAATGCAAGGGATTTTTACATGGAAATGACAGTGCAAACTCTGTGAATGCTTTCAGTCCTCTGTTTGTATTGTTTTTACTTCATTTTCAGATCTCTTATTGCATCTTATCAGCTTGTGTATGTTTTTCATGTTGCATTTCATGGATTTGTGCCTATTTGTATGAGCAAAAAATGTTCACCACTCCTTTGGTGCATCACCATCATTAGGTTAGTTTCATTTTCTACATTTCTTATCCCTGTCTACTTGCAAATTAGGGTAAAATTAGGATTTGAACCTCTGCAATTGTGTAAACACTAGATCTAATCAGAGGATTTTGAGGAACCAGCCTCTAATCTAGAGATTCCTCTCTCATTTTCACAAGTCCCACACTTGGAGAGAGGTTTCCATGTTGTGTAATCACACTGGATGCCTAAAACATCATAACATAAGGATGCCAACATTGGTGATTATTGGTCTAACTCAAAAGTTGCAAAAATAATTGAGCTATTGTGCAACTTCTAGGACTTATTTCCTAGAGGCTATCATGATTTAAAAGGGCTACATCACTTTTTGGGTGATATGAGCATCAAATTAAAGGAAGGTTTACACCCAATTAGGAAGAGGCACTATAGGATGAATCCTAATCTACACATAAATGTAGAGGAATATATTCATAAGATGATGAATTGGAATCATTAAGCCCATTGAGGAATCGAGTGTGTTAGCCCTATGGTGACAAGCATAAATAAATATGGAATGATAATGATCTATGTGTATTATAGGGATTTAAATGCTACTTGTGTAATAGATCCCTTTCCCACACCATTTACAAAGGAAATTTTTGAATGTGTTGTAGGGCATAAGATCTACTCCTTCACTGATGGATTTTCATGGTATCATCAACTTTGGATTGCTAAGGAAGATCAAGAGAAGACAACTTTCACCACTAAGTGGGGAATTTTTGCATACACAGTTATGCCTTTTGGATTGAATAATGTGTCTGCATTCTTTGTGTGCATTATTGTGTAAGCATTCTAGGACTTTATTCATTAGTTTTTACGAGTTTACTTGGATAATAGACTTTTTACGGGATGGTAAAATATCATTGTGATATTTTAACGCTTATGTTTGAGAGATGTATTCAGCTAAGAATCTCTTTGAACATCAATAAGTGCATCTTTTCTACACCCTTTGGAACTCTGTTGGGACATATCATATGTAAAGAAGGATTGTTGGTAGATCCGGCTAAGGTTGTTGTCATTTTGGGCTTAGAGGAACCTACTAACTAGAGTGAGGTGTGTCGATTTTTAGGGGACTGTAGACACCTAAAATTGGTTACTCAATTTAGTGTCCCTCTTACCCATTTACGTGCTTAGGTAACCTGGGGCACGTTTGCGTCACCAACTATCCCCTTGAGATATTATCCAATCTGTGATTTAATCACCTATCTCTAAATTTAATTCATTTCATCATATCTTGCCCATGGGTAATTAAATAATTAAAAATTTAATTACGCTTCTTCCCATGCATCTTAATCACTTATCTACCCCAAATTTATTTTACCCATGTACCACATCTATTCTTAATCTTCCCTAAGCGGGATATTTTCCCGTAGTCGGATAAGCCTTTTCTTTCTCGAATCAATCAATTAAGGCACCTCGGGAGTCTTTTCCGCGATCGGCGCCGACCCATATGGTCGGCGCCGATTTTCTAGGAGCGGCGCCGATTATAAAGCAAGCCGTAACTCGCCTAGGGACGGAAAAGAGCGAAGAGACCGAAAAAGAGACGAACGAGTGAAAGGAAGCACTTACGCACGAACAGAGAGTGAGAAAGAGAGATCTTCTTAGCATCAATTGTCTCAGTTAGGGCAGATCCTGTCCTAATCAATCCCTGAGAGGAGCACCGTATTACTCGCCCGTATCATATCAACACCATACACCATTATCTATCATCTGGTGACTCTGTTCCAGCGTCTCTCCATCTTCGGCACATCCTACTGACTACATTCACCTTCCGATCCCCGAATCTCATCGCACGCCCCCGATTGGTTGTCCGCTTTTCGCTTGACATCGATCTTATCCGCTGACGCCGATCAGTCCTGGGCCGCCGCCGATCGGTCCTGGGCCGCCGATCACATCGGGCCGCGCCGATTCTACACGGGGCCGACGCGATTTCCTCGCAGATGTAAAAGGTCACAGTAACACAAATCTAGCATTATTTTCGCCTCCGCTTTTTCAGATTTCCCTGTCTGCTGCTCGTGTTCTGCTTTTATTACCGCAATCGAGAATCTAGTCTTTATTTACATCTTTATCATGTATGCTGCTTTTCTTTATTTATCAAAACGTGGATCGACATCCGCCAAGGAAGCTTATCGCTTCTCGGACCCGCTTGGGCAGTACCCACCCATATATCTTCTAACGCCATCTTTTCTCACAAGCACCGGTGTTTTGCAAAGTTACTCGGATCTACTTGTGCGAATTGCTCGTGTGCGCCCATCTTATCTACATCGACTTCCTCATCCGTCTACATCTTCATCAGGTATCTATTTCATTGAGGTTTTTCAGGGTTTTTGTGTTTAGTTTGGTGCATTAACTGGGACAGGTAACAAGCACGAAATTCTTGATCTACATTCTCGCGCACGACACGGTGGGACATGAACCAAAGTCCCTTATTGGTAAGTTCATCTCTTTTCTAGTTTTGAACTTTGTTCCTTTTCTTCACCGATTTCTATCACCCTATTTGAACATTTTCGCTCATCATTTCAATCTTGCTTTTAGCGAAGTCATTATCTTGAAATTTTTCTATTTTCTTAAAATAGAAATTTTTCGCTTCGCCATTATCTGGATGTATCTTTCCGGATCTTGTTTGTTGTTTGCTTGATCCTTTTTTCGCGGAGCACTTTGCTTGTTCGTGGGATTGTTCGAGGGGAAGAGCTCAACAACGCGCTTTTTGAAGTCCACACACCTGAGAGCTAAAAACTACAGGTATTCCTCTTTTTCGGTGTTTTCTCCTTTTTAGGTTTTCTTTGTTGGTTGTTTATCACATCCAAACACTTCAGTTTTTGGTGCTTAAAAAGAACCTAATCGCATTTGGGAAAGAACTTGTTTGAATTGTCTTCATCGAAATCAAACATTTCGTTTTAAGTGCTTAAAAAGAACCCTTTCTTTTCATGCTGCATGCTTTGTCATCTAGTGTTAATTAGGTTGGAAAATTGATCAAAATCGGTAGTGACACTATTTGATTTTTATTTTTCACCCTTGCACACAAAGCCAAAATCACTAGGTATAAAGCATCTAAACAAAACTCCTTCCCTGGCCTCGCCTACTTGGAAGTGATATCCAAGAGGAAGAGCCTACGCGGTACTCGGGCCGCGCTATAAATTCACGAAAGATTTTGGTATATATTGGCAAAGCACCCGACTCCCTTATCGCAGCGGTGTGTGAAGTGCGGGGTAGGCCCTATATCAAGCCACGACGGTCTTTTTTATCAAGTGCCTTCGGGACTCCTCACCAAACATTACCCAAACCATCCCTAGTTTGGCTATCTGAGTAGTTCCTGTTCTAAAAAGCCTTCCCTAACATTTTCATTTCTTAAAAGCATCAAAATTTAAAGGAGATAATCACTTGCGCTGCTTGAACTATTTGTGCATTAGTTAAGACAATCTTCTTTCTTGCTTGTTTATGACGGCTATCACCCGTTCACAATCTAGGAAAATGGCCCAACAGGTTCCTTCTTCCTCCGAAATCACCACCAGCGTGGATGTTTCGGCACCCCTCCAATCTTCCTCGGGACCACTGTTAGTGGGTTCCCCCTCATGGTCGTATAATCCTTTCCATCAAGCCAAAACAATCCCATCACGTCCGGCTTCTCCTAGTCCATCAGAAATATCTTCTGACTCAGAGTCTATTCCTCGCGGGGATCTCAATTTCGTGCTCTCTCGATCGCAATCTGTAGCCCTCATGGACTATCTAGTACACAAGTCGATCCAAATATCTGACCAAGACCCACCAATCCGACAAGTGTACAATTATCCTCGCGGATCATCCCATGCCTCTTTAGAGCAGTTTGCACCATCTCTCTTGCCTCGAGCCACGGAGAAGGGTGAGGCCCCTATGCCTCCCTTTTCTCTTCCACCTACCATGTCGACTAATTCTCAATTAGTCTTACCTATCCCTAACACTGCAGCTACCTCGACTATTCCACAACCCATTTCTGAGAGGTCTTCTGCCCTTGCTATAGTAAATTCGCCTGCACATCCGCACATTGCCGTCAATTCGTCTATGCCCTCTATCGTTTCTCAAGGTCAATACCTCTTCATGAGCCAACCCTCCGAATAGCAGTTGGCTCCTACTTCTCGCCCTCTAGGGGTCTTTCTTCCAATATTCCAGCCATCGTGACATTCGCCCATCCTCTAGTATCGGCACCTTGATACCTAATTCAGCAATAGGAGGCCCCTTTCGTGTCTTGTTCCCAACATGACCAATCCAACCAACACTCATATTCCTCAATCTATCCCGATCCAATCAACCAACATAGGAGTCCACAATCATGTGCTCCATCCGTCACCCAACCTTTATTTGCTCAACCACTTATTATCTCGCAGCCTCGCCTATACGCAAGCCGCACAACAAATACCCCACCGGTGTCACCTGTAACACCGGTTATTCCTCTTATAATCCTATCCAACAACAGATGAATCCCCATCGACACCTCAACCACACCCACTACTTGCTTCTCATGTAGGACAAACCAATGTACCTCCTCCCCAATCGGATGTGGTTCAATTTCTCTTCAAGAAAATTGCAGACTGGAAGCCTCCACAAAAGGAGCCCGCCCTTCATACTCCTTTTCAAGAAGTATGCAATGAACCCATTCATCCTTCGGTGGCTTTTAAGCCTTATCCTCCCCAATGGGAACTTCCCAAATTCTCAAAATTTCATAATGGGAAGACCCCAACAACATCTCGCGAGCATTCAAACATGCTTGCTACCTCATTGTCCAAGATCAGGAGCTCATGCTCCGTACCTTTCCTATGTCTCTAGCGGGTCCCGCTTTGGACTGGTACAATAATATTCCTCAACATTCATTATTTTCTTTCTCTCAATTGGCCCAAATGTTTGTTGAGAACTTCTCAATAAATATTGCCCATAAGATCTCAATCACAGATCTTTACAACATTCGCCAATTTGACGATGAGTCTATTGCAGACTTTGTCGCTCGTTGGAGAGGGATAATCAACCAATTGTCCTTCTCTCTTCCTCAATCACAACAGATCGAGCTGTTCACCCGATCTTGCGCTAGTCACATTTCTTCCACGTTAAGAATCCAAACTTTCCACACCTTCGAAGAAGCCTTCACAATGGCACGCAAACTCAATCTCGTGCCATCAACAAGGAAAACTAAAACTTCGCTCCAAATCTAAACCCGATTTTCTCTCGGTTCACCAAACCAAATTCTTTTCCTCCTAAAGATAAGAATCAAGGGTCCACCAATGCTATCGTATTAAAAACATCGAGAACCGATAGTACTCCTAATCAACCACCACGAAGAGACCCTTCATCTGCTCGAAAAGGGGCTTCATCATCTCGATCCTTCGCTCCATTGGGGGAATCATATGCCTCCATCTTAGGAAAAATGTTGGAAGTTCGCATGATCGAACTTCCACCCATTAGAGATATTGATGAAAGTCGAGAACGTCCTTTGTGGTACAGAGAAAACGATTTTTGCCACTATCATAGAACCAAGGGTCATGACATCGAACGATGTCAGACTTTCAAAAATCTTGTCCAAAAATTCATTGATAAAGGCGAGCTTATTCTGGATAACCCAAATGCTCCCCCAAATCAAGCACTGGACGTTTTCAAACAACCCTTCCCCAATCATGCCCCAAATCATAATTCTTCGGAATCTCAAAAACCAAACACCCACACTATCAACTTCATTTCTACTCAAGAATCCGCTTCTGAAACCACGTCATCTACAAACGCAGCAATCGAATCAGAACCCTCTTCCACTTCACCAATCACGGAATTCCTCCATCCTCGATAACCCATCTTTGGATATTCCTACATTGCTAAACACGGAGTCATCTCTCTCCGCTCCTTTGTCCGATCTCCCATCCATACCCGAGACATGTGTCTTCCTCATCTGTCTCATCATCGACATCCTTTCAATGCTCGAGGCAATTACATCCCTTCGAGTTTCCACTTGCACACATCTACTTCACTTTGCTCCCATTCCGGCACAACTATGCCTCGATAAACATCCCTATAATCGTGCCGACTTCGGCGGAAGTGTCCTCAACTTTGACTCTTCCTATCTCTTTTCCTATAGTAGTTCCACCCATGATCACCACACCAAAAGTGGTCCCTTCGCAAGGAACTTCTTCATCACTTACTTCTTCCATCACTAATACTACTTCACCTATTCAGAAAAATCAAAAGAAGTAACACCAACACCTGCACACTCGATTCCTCAACCTAAACCGCGACAACCAAAATCTAACATTATACCATCAATATCTCCCCATTTGCTTCCTCCAAAAAGGTTACAATCACCTTATGACGTTGAAGTTGTCACCATCCCGAAAAGGGGAAGCCCATATTTCGACCATCAAAACTCTCGGTGTTCTTCCACAAAAATCTCTCTCCACGCCTCATAAACGATTAGATTTGCCCGCTGAGAAGGCATCTTCTTCTACACACCTATCAAAGTCATCATCTTCTTCTTCATCAACATCCCTAAAAGTAGACTTACCTACCAAAAAGATGCCACTTCTTCTATCAAAATCCTCATCTTTGTTACCAAAAATCAAGACACCCTATCTTCCTCCAAATTCACCTATTTTGGGAGCTTCTTCCTCTTCCAAACCGACATTATCTAAATCATCCGTAAACCGACTAAGCAACCCCTTTGTCTCCAAAACCGCAAAATTATCGCATCTCCATCCTCCTCAAAATCTATCTTAGGGACTCCTCCTCCACCAAAGACAATCATGTCTCATTTACTCCCATCCCAAGCACCCAAGATCTGCTCCTCCGAATGTCCAAACAAATAAGAGGATCCCTAATAAAACCGTTAAACCTAACATGCAAGTTCTTTTACCCCGGTCGGTTAAGGTAAAAGAACCATCTCCATTATCTCTATCCTCATCTTCGCTCACCGGATTCTACACCGAAATCCTTCATCAACTTATCCAATCTTCAGCCATAACCCTTCCTCCGATTAAGCCTTATAACCCCAAAGGAGTGAAACCTACCGGTTTAACTCGATCCGATTTGTGCTTACCACTGCGTACTCCGTGTCATGACATCAAGGATGTAAAGCTCTTCAAGCCGTTGTCAAGAACCTTTCGGAAGAAAGTGACCTCTTGTTGGAGGAGGAACAAGTACCTCCTGTTACCCTAGCCTCATCCGAACCTCAACCATCCATTCGACTCTAGTGGTTCCACTCCACTTGATCTCCTCCTTCCCAAATTGACACAATCCATATCGCCACTAGAACCCAACATTATCATAACCCATCTTCATCTCCAACATCTAGACCACGGGTTGTCATTTCGCACCCCCAAGGCGTGTCTCCTTCCTCATCATCGCCCCACGACCCAAGGTCTCCATTCGTGCCGCACCTCGGACTCAAGTTCCCGTATCCGCTGAGGAGAGTGTCATGAAGCAACTCACCCAAGCTCCGGTCAAAATGTCTCTTTTTGACCTCATCCAATCCTTCCACAACATCGCCTGTGCTCTAATCGATAATCTACGCCGCATCGCAAAGAAATTCCGATGAGCCCGACCTCTTCGAGTGGGTTGTTGGATTGAATGGTCCATCGACCGCCATTTCTTTTGAGGATTCAGAAATTCCTCATCTTTCTTCGAGGATTTGGAGGCTCCTCTCTTCATCACACCCAAGTCAATAACATCGCCTTTAAAACGTGTTATGATCGATAGTGGAGCTGCTCTCAACGTCATCTCTTCCCACACATTCGAACAACTTAAGTTACCTAAGAATGTGGTGTCACTCTCCGCTTTCGCCCTTCGATCATTTAACGATCGCCTAGCAGTCACTCTAGAACCGTGGTCTTACCCATCCGAGTAGGTAAAAAGCTGCTCCATGAACTCTTCTATATTGTCGAAGGAAAATTCCACTATAACATGATCCTCGACGCTCCCGGGTTCGCGTAATGCATCAGGTCCCATCCACCCTCCATCGATGCCTAAAATATCAATATGAGGGCAAAATCTACACCCATCCAGGAGATCCTTTTCCTTCTGCGCAATGCGACATGACCACAAGGTCTGCCCCTTTAAAAGAAAATGCATCTTCTCCAGATGGGGCTTCATCTTCTTCCATACCTGCAACCAAACTACCAGATTTGCGAAATCTGGAAGAGACATTGCAGCGTTTCTCACTAGGAGAGCTTCCTCTCTTTTCTTTCGATGCCCATCTCAAACCTAATGAGTATGGTAGACCCGACAAGCAACCTGAATATCAATCAGGTCTCTGGCCGCATCGCTACCATTGGTTCGCCCAATCAATGCACTCAATTTCATCTACGGTGGTCTTGATACACCTCATTATTGTCCGGATTCTCCTCCTAGAGCCAAACCTTACCTAACAGGGTTTGATTATCTACAGAATCCCACGTTTGCAAAAACTTATCTATATCGATGCGCGTGGAAAGGTTTTGGCCTTGAAAATATGAACAAGGTATACATGACCTCAAATCCATTCCTACTCATGCCACACCAAAAGTTTGGTTTGGGATTTAAACCCATTTCAAAAGCCACTGTCACTATTCTTGATGAGCCTCTTCCTATCAAGAACCATCTTCCCCACCAAACCAAGAATCATCACTTGATGTGGACGATGACATTTCCATCCCACCTAACTTTTTTTTTTTTTTTGATCAATACCATTTCCTCGGGACCTTTAGTCTATGAGACTAACAATCGGTCCGCTTCTATACCATTAATCTTCCCCGAGATAGTTGGAGACGACTCTCCTACTATCAACACTATCCACCGTGGCGGATGACGACTGTCCTCACCTATCTAGGGCGCAGAGGATTCATATCTTCCCAAAACCATTCCTTCGACACGTCTACCCTTCTCAACGAGGCCACTATCGACCTTAATATAAGGACCTCAAGACCCTCGCATCATTAAGGTCGGCCAATCCCTCGATCCACAAGAATTAGGGACTTTACTACTTTTCTTTCCAAACATCGCCAAGCCTTTGCTTGGTCATACGAGGATATGCCAGATTTCGATCCCGATATCAGAGTCCACAATATCGTTACCCTTCCCAATATCAAACCAACCAAGCAAAAATTACGTAAAATGCACCCTAGAGTAGCCCTTCTTGTTAAAGAAGAATTACAGCGCTTGCTCTCGGCTAACTTCATCCAACCCATCGATTATCCGCAATGGGTGTCCAATGTAGTACCAAGAATTCAAGGCTACCGGGAAGATTCGAATTTGTACCGACTTCCGGATCTTAATCGCCTCGCCCAAAGGATGATTTTCCTCTTCCTAATATCGACCAACTCGTAGATTTAATCATGGTCATGAAATGCTTTCTTATGGATGGTTTCTCCGGATATAATCAAATCCTCATCGCACTGTAAGACCAAAGCATAAGACTTCCTTCATAACTCCTCGGGGACCTTTTGCTATCGTGTCATGCCCTTCGGTCTTAAGAACGCCGAGCAACTTATCAACGAGTAATGACCTACATCTTCCATGATCTTTTACACAAAATCAGAGGATTACGTTGACGATCTCCTCGCAAATCCAAACGCGTCGAGCATCTTTTCATCCTCGCACTCTCTTTCGAGAGGCTTATCCGCTTTTGTCTTCGCCTAAATCCATCTAAATGCGTGTTCAAGGCGTCCTCACCGTAAACTTTTAGGGTTTATCATTTCCATCAGGGGTATTGAAGTGGACCCCGCAAAAATAAAAGCCATCCTTGAGATGCCTCCCCCGTCTAACTTAAAGCAACTCCGCAGTCTCCAAGGACGTCTTCAATCGCAAGGCTGCTTTATCTCCCAATTGTTTCGGACCGTTGTCAACCTTTTCACCATCTTCTCCGTAAGAATGTTCATTTCAAATGGGATGAGCATTGCCAAAAGGCCTTTGATGATCTCAAAGCTTATCTTCTTTCTCCGCCCGTGCTTACACCTCCACGCGAGGGGGAGCCTTTCTATCTTTATATCTCTCGTGATCGACCATGCTCTGGGAGCCATGATTTCAGACGGACACTTGTGGTAAAGAACAAGTCTGTCTATTACATCGGCCGCACCTCCATGAGTATGAGACACGCGTTCGGGGCTGAAAAACTATGTTGCGCTCTCTTCTTTGCAACTTCTAAGCTTCGTCATTATCTTCTTAATCACAAAACTTACATCGTCACAAATGTCAATCCCCTCAAGACAATTCATGCAAAGCCTTATCACAATGATCGCATCACTCGTTGGCTTATGCTCATGATGTAATTTGACCTCGAATTTATCCCGCAAAAGGCTATCAAGGGTCAAAGTTATTGCAGATCAACTAGCTAGTGCTCCTCTTCCGACACTCAAGACCCCTTGCTCAATTCCCCGATGAATTTATCCAACAAATCGATTTTGGTCTATCTCCATTTAAAGTAAAGCTCTTCTTTCGATGGATCCAAATGCCAGCAAGGGGAGGTGCGGGTTTCGTGATGATTCCTCCTGGGGTACGCCTATCCTGGGCCGCACACAAATTGAACTTTGAGTGCACCAATAATATGGCTGAGTACGAAGCTCTTGTCTTAGGACTTCAAAATGCCATTAATCTCTTGCGCCGTCATATTGACATCTTTGGTGATTCTCGAACTCATCGTTAATCAGTCACGGGTGTCTATCAATGCAAGAATGATATCCTTCAAAAATATCGCGACATTGTTCTTGCCCAACTCCAATCTTTCGATAAGTTCACCATCCAATCCATTCCTCATATCGCAAATCGATTCGCATGGATACCATGGCCTCACAAGATCCCTTATCCCGCTTTTTATCAAGACTCGCGTCTTTATGTGGTCAGGCAACGATTAGATCAACCATCTTATCTTCAACAAAACTAACTTCGATCAATCAATGTCACAACCCATACTGGATGAGTGGTATCAACGATAGTTGATTATCTATCTCATTCGGTGCTTCCTCCAGATCCGACTTCCAATGGTAGAAGGTCTTTTGTCCAACGCGCTAATCGCTATTCTATCCTAGGGATTCTTTACAAACGCGGCTTTGATGGTATTTTGCTTCGATGCCTCAAAACCCATGAATCATCTAAAGCTATTCAGAGGTCCATGACGGTATCTCGTGGTGGACATTTTAGTGGTTTAGCCTGTGGCTAAGCGCATCTTACGCTTGGGATATTATGGCCTTCTCTTAATCAAGATTGTTGTGAATACACTAAGAAATGCGTCAAGTGTCAAGAACATTCCAATCTCACGCACGCCCCTAGTCAAAGCCAGAACTCGCGCGGATTTGTGGCCTTTTTCACAATGGGGCCTTGATCTTATTGGTCTCATCAATCCCCGTTCTTCACGTCATCATTCTATCATTATCGCCACCGAGTACTTTACTAAGTGGGTAGAAGCTATCCTCTTTCTTCAACAAAGGCTAAACCCATAGTTGATTTTGTCTATCAACACATCATTTGTCGCCATGCTCCACACAAGCTCATCACGTATAATGGTAAATCCTTCAAGAACGCCGATTTGCAAAATCTCTCGCAATGCTTTCAAAATCAAGCTCGGCTTTTCTTCTCCATACTATCCTCAAGCTAATGGTCGTGCCGAAGCTTCCAATAAAACTTTGCGTAATATCCTCGCAAAGGTAACTAGTCGAATGGGTAGGGATTGGCATCTACATATCCCTTTCGCTCTCGGGGCTTATCGGACTAGCATTCGTACTCCTACTGGTGCTACTCCCTTCTCTCTCGTCTATGGGTCTGAGGCCGTCCTTCCTTTGGAGGTCCAAATCCCATCTCTCCGTGTTTCTCTCAGAGAATTTGTCTCTGATGAGGATTATCGTCAAAATCGCCTAGCTCAACTTGAATTATTAGATGAGCGGCGTCTCAACGCTCTTGAGCATCATCAAGTCTATCTCGAGCGTGTCAAGCGTGCTTACAACAAGCATGTGCAACACCGTGACTTCAAAATTGGTGACCTTGTTCTTAAGGAAAATCAAAATGTCACTACACTCGAAAGGAGTCAACGTGGTAAGTTTGCTCCCAACTGGATGGGTCCCTACATTATCACTCATAAATATGGGTCTGGGGCTTATCGTTTGTCTTCCATGGATGGTATCCCTGAAACAGAACCTCTTAATGCCTTGCATTTACGGCCCTTCTATTGTTAAAATCTCTCTTACACAAATCTAGTCGCAACTCAGATCTTCCATCTGTCCTAATAACCAGTCATCTACTTTCGTGGTGATTTGAAATTGTGTGGTTCTCCGCCTATTGCCTCGTTTACCTTAAATATGAGTATCGCGGCTCTACTCATTGCACGTTTCTTTTGGATATGTTCCTCCTCATGGTAGGAATACCTTAATCACCACTTCATCCGTCCCAAGTACTTATCTTAATCGGATCTGCTGGGCATGAGTACATGTTCTTCCATGTTCTCCTCCCCTTCATCCGATCTATCTAGGTCTAAACTCAGCTTCTTCCAAAGAGTTTCAAAAAAAAAAAAAAAAAAAAAAAAAAGATGTTATCAAAAAGATAGACTCGATCCTCAAGGACAGCTATCCATACATTGTCAAGTGAATCAAAAAGCAAATAGACCATACCCTCGAAGGATGGCTATCATACAAATTTCAAAATATGCACCGCTCCTCAAGGACGTTTGTTTCTCAAAGAAATATTCAAGGCTTCTTGTAATCAATCAGCCTTCCACTCGCTTTATACACTTGTTAAGCATCACCGAAAGACTTCCCGCATCGATCGGGTCTTTTCCATATCAAGCAAACTTCCCACATTGATCGGCTTTGCTTTTCTCGTCCAAATCATGAAGCCGAGATTTTAGACCTTTTGTCGATCATATGGAGAATCCTATTTTCCTATCATGGACATGTATTCTGTCCTTGTAGGTTCCGACAAGATACTTACTTTTCTTTCCGTTTCTATCCTAGATCCGGTTTGCGACTAGTTAGTGTCGATTTATTTTAATCTTATATAGGGCCTTATATGCTTGGTCTTTTGGTTTTCTTTTCTCGGATTCTATCTATGGTCGGTTGAAGTCCAACTTATCATTTTTCTTCTTCTCCGAGTATCTTCTCTTCTAAGTCACGGTTGTTTCGCTTTCATCTTTGGCTCTTGCATCCCGTTAAATTGACATTTCGCATGTTAATTCAATCACAATTTATCTTCTATCTAAATTCATCTTATCTATCCAAACATTCTATCTGTATTCATTTCTCATTGCATCTACCTATATCTCATCCATATATCAAACACATCCATCTATCTATCCATCAAAATGTACATCCAAGGTACATTGCATCTATCTATATCTAAATCTATCCATCACAATGTACGTCCAAGGTACATTATATCTATCCATATCTAATCCAAACATCCAACACATGTGCATCCAAGTTGCATCACATCCATCTATCAAAGTTATATCCACATATCGATCTATCTAATCACACCTATTTCTATCATCTATCGGGCCTATATCTATCCAATCACATCTATTTTATCCTCTATCGCCTATATCTTTATCCATCACAATTACGCTACATCTATCCATCTATCCATCAAAACATCTAAAAACTTGTGCATCCAAGTTACATTACATCTATCTATCTCTCTTTTTCATCAAAATTTTATCCACATATCAATCAAAATTCTATCCACATCACATCTATCATCTATCGCTTTATATCTATCCAATCACATCTATTTTATCCACATTTCAATCTATCTAATCACATCTATTTCTATCCTCTATCACCTATATCTATCCAATCACGCTTCTATTCATCATCTATCGCCTATGTCTATATCATCATCTATCACCTATCGATTTATACTCATTTTTGCCCGTGGATTGCGGTATGACGCTTCTCCACGCCGCTTGCTTCCATCTCGCTAATCTCTTTGCCATAGTGTTGATGCTTGGCTGGTCTATCTCGATCATTATTGTGCGCTACATGTTGTCTTTTCGCACATATTTTCGATATCATCATCTATTTCGAGTTTGTTCCCTTTGCGTGGAGCACTCGCTTTTTGTTTAGCCGCTTAGAGTTACGCGGGTCTGTAGGCACTAACGTCGTCTGATTCATAGACCGTCTAGTTGTCCCTACCAATGTGTCTCTCTTTCGATGCTGACTATTTTGCAGTTCTCCTTACACTCATGGGTCTGTAGGCACTAACGTCGTCTCATGAGGAGACCGGCTAGTTTTCCCTACCAATGTGAGTTCCTTAGGTTGCTGCCCTTGTGTTTATTTTTATGCGTCCTCAATGATCAGTTCTACTCCAGCTATCCGACTGGGGCATCCTGCATTTTTTTATCTACCTCTTTCAAACTCGGGATCGTCTGTTCTATCATCCATCCCATCCCTAGTTTGAGGGGGATCACATCACCACAAATTCTTCTCTTCTTCCATCTCCATGTTTTTGTCTCATAACCTTGCTTATCGCAAGTTACTTGACAAAAAGGGGCAAAATGTAGACACCTAAAATTGGTTACTCAATTTAGTGTCCCTCTTACCCATTTACGTGCTTAGGTAACCTGGGGCACGTTTAACGCCACCAACTATCCCCTTGAGATATTATCCAACTGTGATTTAATCACCTATCTCTAAATTTAATTCATTTCATCATATCTTGCCCATGGGTAATTAAATAATTAAAAATTTAATTACGCTTCTTCCCATGCATCTTAATCACTTATCTACCCCAAATTTATTTTACCCATGTACCACATCTATTCTTAATCTTCCCTAAGCGGGATATTTTCCCGTAGTCGGATAAGCCTTTTCTTTCTCGAATCAATCAATTAAGGCACCTCGGGAGTCTTTTTCCGCGATCGGCGCCGACTCCATATGGTCGGCGCCGATTTTCTAGAGCGGCGCCGATTATAAAAGCAAGCCCAGAACTCAGGTCTAGGGACGGAAAAGAGCGAAGAGACCGAAAAAGAGACGAACGAGTGAAAGGAAGCACTTACGCACGAACAGAGAGTGAGAAAGAGAGATCTTCTTAGCATCAATTGTCTCAGTTAGGGCAGATCCTGTCCTAATCAATCCCTGAGAGGAGCACCGTTACTCTGCCCGTATCATATCAACACCATACACCATTATCTATCATCTCGGTGACTCTGCTCCAATGCCTCTCCATCTTCGGCACATCCTACAGACTACATTCACCTTCCGATCCCCGAATCTCATCGCACAGTCCCTGATTGGTCGGGCTTGACCGCTTTTATCGGGCTGACATCGATCTTATCCGCGCCGACGCCGACAAGCCCCACCGCCGCCGATCAGTCCCAGTCGCCGCCGATCACATCAGTCGCCGCCGATTCTACATGGGGTCTTTACATTTACATGTATGGGTCGACGCGATTTCTGCGCAGATGTAAAAGGTCACAGTAACACAAATCTAGCATTATTTCGCTCCGCATTTCGTACTTCACATGTAAAAGGTCTGCTTTTATTATTACCGCAATCAGAGAATCTAGTCTTTATTTACATCTTTTATCCTGCCGCTTTTCTTTATTGAAAACGTGATCGACATCCGCCAAGGAAGCTTATCGCTTCTGGACCCGCTTCTCGGCAATCCACCCATATATCTTCTAACGCCATCTTTTTTCGTCAAGCACGGTGTTTTGCAGTTACTCGGATCTATTGTGCGAATTGCCGTTTTCTGTCTTATCTACATCGACTTCCTCATCCGTCTACATCTTCATCGTATCTATTTCATTGAGGTTTTTCGTGGGTTTTTGTGTTTAGTTTGGTGCATTAACTTGGACGGGTAACAAGCAGCAAATTCTTGATCTACAGGACATATAGTATTACGTGAATTTTATCAAGGGTTATGCTAGGATAGCCATGCCCTTAGAGAAATTTTTGAAGATTAAGGGAAAGTTCCATTGGGGTGAGGCACAACAACGCGCATTTGAGACATTGAAGGAAAGGATTACTTTTGCGCCTATTTTGTGCTTTCCTTCATGGACCAAACCATTCCATGTGCATGTAGATACCTCTAGCGTGGCCATTGGTGTACTATTAGCACAACTTGGAGATGGTATTTTTGATCATCCTATATGTTTTACAAGCAAGAATTTGACACCACTAAACAAAATTATACAACTATAGAGTGCATAGTATTGTCTATGATTTATGTGTTACATAAGTTTAGACAATACTTACTAGAAAATCCCTTTATATTTTATACAGATCACATGATACTTAAGTACTTGGTTATTAATATCATTCTCGCAAGGGCACATATTCCGTTGGATTCAATTGTTTCAGAAATTTAACTTTAGAGTTGTGATAAAACCGAGAAAATTAATTCAAGACCTGATCATTTATCAAGGATTAACTCAAGTGAGGATGCACAGACGGTTGAAGACACAATGTCGAATGCACAAATATTTGGATTAAATCATGCACCCTCTAACTTAGAGGATATTATCGTATTCTTGCGCACAAGTATAACACATGTAGGGATGAAGGCTTTGGAGAAGAAACAACTTATTATATGTGTCACAACCTACATGTTAATTAGTAAACATTTATACAAATTAGGACGTGATGAGGTTTTGCGTTGGTGTGTACTTAAGCATCAAAATACTTCCATTGTGGAGGAAGATCATGGTAGGATTGCAAGTGGACATTATGCAGGAAATGCTATGACACGTAAGATTCTATTGGCAGGATTTTGGTGGGAAATAATTTACGAGGATTATATAGAGTATTATAAGTCCTGACACCATTTTTAGCTCCTTGGAAATCCTAAACATAGAGATGAAATTACTTTAAGGCATATTACTAGTGCATAACCTTTTGAAAAGTTTTCAATTGACTTTGTGGGTCCTATTCCCCCAAGCACAAGACCGGATCGCGTTACATTATAACTTGTACAAATTATCCTACAAGTTGGGAAGAAACAATAATTACACAGATCGCATAAAGCATATACAAAAGTAAGGTTTATATGGGAGACCATAATCAGTAGGTATGGATGTCCATTGAGTCTGATAAGTGATAGGGGCACTCATTTTCTTAATGAGACTATCAAGATATTATTGGCAGAATTTATGGTGTCACACCATAAAACAAAACCCTATCACCCACAAGCCAATGACACTGTTAAGGCTTTCAACAAGATATTGGGAAATACATTTACTAAGATATATGATTTTGTAAGGAATGATTGGGATGATAAAGTCTCCATTGTACTTTGGGCATATAGAAAAACCTAAAAATATTGAACAAAGCCACACCCTTTTAGTTGGTGTTTAACACAGAGGTTGTTTTACCAGTAGAATCCATGATACCTTCCCTGTGTATTACACATGTAGGAGGATTGGATGATGATAAATCACTTAAAGAGCGTATAGATAAACTAATGTATTTGTATTATAGGTGTGTCATTGCTTTTTGGATTCGAAGATAGAAAAGACCGGGAAGAAGGCATGGCATGATAGGAATATTAAAAATAAGCAGATTGAAGTTGGACTAGATGGTCCTTCTATATGATTCAAGTTTTTATACCACCTTGGAAATTTCCAAGTGCATTGGTTGGGACCATATGTTGTGACTTACATAATTTATTCAAGAGCTTTCCAATTACGGGCGTTGGATGGGACACGGTTGTCAGGTTACTTTAACGGGAGTAGGCTAAAGCCCTATGATAAATAATTCTTCCGTGTGTTTGTAATAAGGTATTCTTGACATTTAGATTATATTTCCTTTATATGTGTTTCCTTTCATGTCATTATGCTTTGTCAATTTAATTTTGTATTTTTTTAATAAGTGTGTTTGCATACCACTAGCTAATTAATATCTAAGTGATTTTATGCATAAAGGACTGTGCATACTTTTAGTGTAGGGTGGATTGAAGTGTAGATATAAAAATGGTTAGTTCCCTCTCGTTAAAGGTTATTTTAGTTGAAGGCTTCTTTTGGGATATTGGTGCAAAAAAATAAAAATATATTATGTGTTATGTAAAAGTTGTTATTAGGAAAGTGGAGCTAATCGAACACCACATAGGGAAATTAATCACGCAAAGATAACATGAGGTAGGTAGTAGTAGGTAAAACTAGTTGGGATTTGGTACTTCGGCGTATGGAGGCACACGAGAGGAGGTCTATGTCTAAGAAGTAGTATAGCACGCTAGAAGGTTATGACTGCAGAGTGCAAGCTGAAGTCACAAAAGTTAACATTTAAGTGGGAAAACTACTTGGTTGAAAAAGTAACTTAAAACATGTGGGTCAAAGGGACAAGAAGGTCATGAAAAATTATAAATAAGGGGGTTAGGGTAGTCATTTGGTTACCTTGATTTCAAATAAATCAAAGTGCTACCAAGTGGATTGAAGAGTGACAAAGAGCTTAGAAGTGACATGGAGTGTTTGTAGACAAAAATTTCTTGAGAGTTGTGCGAGAGATCCTTACGGTGAGGTGAGTTGGAGTTGGCAAAGTGGAGTGGTGAAG
Source organism: Taxus wallichiana var. yunnanensis (assembly GCA_018340775.1). Classification (NCBI taxonomy): domain Eukaryota; kingdom Viridiplantae; phylum Streptophyta; class Pinopsida; order Cupressales; family Taxaceae; genus Taxus; species Taxus wallichiana. The sequence goes on along the minus strand of CM031234.1, from coordinate 664,242,063 downwards.
GGTTACATAAACTTGAAGCAATTGGAATTCATGGAGGTTGGGATGAGAATAGGTTAAGGAATTTATAAGACATAACACCTAAGGCACACAATTACGAAGGATGACACCAAATCCAAGGAATTTTTGAACAAAGAGGCCCAAAGTCGTATCGGAGGAACCATTAAAAGAGATATACTAAGAAATACAATACCCTTATGGTGTTTTCGGGTAGACATCTATAAATAAAATATCACTCAATGTAAAATGAGTGCCTTTAACAACCGCATGGAGTAAAATGAAAAAATATTAGGGAGACTTAGTAAAGGCACTCTCGGGAGAAAAAGAGGCTAGAAACCCTTGAATTGACAACTCTATGCAGAGAGAGCTGGAAAAAACTGGTGTTATATAATTATGGGAGCTTCGTTTCTTCTTAAAACCCACACATATATTTCAATTGATGATGTCGTGGGTGCACGAAGACTTCTACTTTATGGGAAGAAGTATACATATCATAGGCCAATTTATTGGAAAAGTTATAGGATTAAATAGCATAGGGGAGGATATGTCCCTAGACCTATGTGCCACAGCTAAGATTGAGGATTTGGGAATAAATTATACTATGAGAAGGGAGGTAGGGCATAGACCATTATGGACCCTGGATGTCCCGGTGCTTAGGGTCGCTTCCCATCTCATGAGATGAAAATTGGGCACTTTGGAACACTATACCGATATAAAAAGAGGTTTCTATACATGGCCTATAGAATATCAAAGAGGCTATAGTATAATTTGGATCAATATGTTGTAGATAGTATCGAGAGGAGGAAAACTTGTAGAGTGAGTAAGGAGAGAAGATTACATGGGGTTCCATCCTTCTCTTGATTCTATTTTGGAGATACACATTTAAGATGGGATTGATGGAAATATGTGGGTTTACCAACCTGTAGATCCATCACTCACAAAGTATAGCTCATAGGGTTAACTTGTGATAACACCATCACAATTACTTAAAAGGTAAGAATTAATAAATGGTATGAAAAACTATGTGGGGTGGCCTTTAAGAATGAATGGTTCATTTCACATGAGTTTCCCATAGTTTTTGTAGACTAAGAAAAGTTTACAGTGATGCAACACTTCAGTCTTATGAGATTCAGGATGGAGAATGGAGAGATGGGGCCATGGTGTAAACTCTCATTTGCATTTACAACTAAGTATTTAAATTGCACCATCAATAGATTGAAGGATGCAAAAAAATTGACATATGACATGGATAAGGTGGATTCTAACCTACATAATTTGTATGCCACATAAAAATATGACTCCAAGCCCACGTACTTGGAGGTCTTGGAGCCAGAATTTTTAGATATACATCCATAGATAAATGTGATGATCAAAGGGATGATTAACATCATATTTTTCCAATTTCACCCAAATACTCAAAGACGAGTTGAAGTGGAGGTCACAGACCCCACTTTTCCATAGCTGAGGGGAAAACTAGTTTTGGCCATCAAGGTAGTCCATGAGGAAGAAGCACAATAAGAAGAATATGGATATGAGGAAGAAGGGAAGCTTAACACTTCCTATAAAATAATATTTTATACTCGCATGAGTATTAGTGGAGGCACCGAGACATCTCAATAGGGTAGCATGGAGCAATAAAAGAATAAACGCATGAAAGTTCAAGAAGTCTCTAGTTCTGAGATGGAGATAGGGTCTAAAGAGATAGACTTCACCATTCTTAGGGATGAGTTGGTGAAATAAATGGAGGATAAGTAGAAGCAAGTGTGTGAGAAGGAAAAAATCAGGATTGTGAGAAAAATAAAGCACACCTGTGATGGAGGAAGAGATGAAAAGAGCTAGGTGAGGGATAATTCTTTAGTGCATCCCGCAAATGAAGATGGGGAGAAAGAAAAAGGTGATACTTTTGTGATCAAAAAGGAAAAGGGGATTAGAATAGGTACCACCACCTCTACCCTAAAGAAATAGATAATAAATTAGAAGGTACAAAGGAAGTGGTAGACCCCAAGGTCCCCACATATGGACTAAATTGATGATTCTTGGAAGATTCTTCATGCATGCTTTTAAAGAATGGTAGCCACCAAAATCTACATGCATGGGAGCTACTAGACCAAGATGGGGGGTATCCAAAATCAAGAAGATGTTGAGATGGAACCTATGTAATCACTCTGAGGAGCCAGAGTTTGAGGTAAATGAGCATGCAATTAATACTATTTACTTGAAGAATAAACAAGGAGTGACATACAAAGTGGTAGACCCAAACCACCGACCGGTGATGAGCATGCATGTAATATGTTGTACACATTATCCTATAAAGTAGTACCAAGAAATCTATATTCAAGCACCACTATTTACACACTTTTGGCTAATAATAAGGAGAGAGAAAGAGAAATCGGTAGATTACATAAGGGACTAAAGTGAAAATAGGATAGGACAAAAGAAGCCTATGATACATTGTTGGCACACTAGTTTAAAATATTTTGGTTCAATGTCCATCCTTTGTTAGTCGTGCTAGTGAAGAAAAATTCTTGTGATGAAATGGAATATCTTAAGGACTTGGTGGGAATGTTATTAGTTAACATTCAAAAGGGCATGGGACCATTTACTGAAGATCTCTCCAAGGAAAAGGAGAAAAACAAGATAGCAGTTGAATCTCAAATCACTGAGTTGGAATACTTGTACTCCCAACTCAAGGAATCAAATACACTAGCAAATATGGGTTTCAACTGATGTAGAAAATGCAATCCATTTATTAATGCTAGAATGGTGGATGAGGAAGCAGTCTTGAAATCCATATAAGAGAAGGTCCCCACCAACAAACTTGAGTGCACTCAACTGATTATTGAGACCACCGCGTAGAAGGAAAAAATCAATACAGAGCACGAGAAACTTAATTTTAACATTGGTGAGTTCCAAAATTCCATACTGGAACACATGGATGTGTTTGAGGGAACTTGCACAGAGCTAGTGGTGGTCAAACAGAATCGAAGAGTGTATTTGAGGAGGTAAAACCAGATCAAGCATCGGATATTGTGGAGGAGGTGTCGGGAAGGCTTTGAATGAGTTGGAGGAGTAGAAGAACCTAAAGGATTAAGTGGATGTAGAGTTCCTTGAGATCCTCTAGTTGTCTTGAATTTTTTTGGTATACTATTCATTTTTTGCTTCTAAAAATTTTCTTTACATGAAGTTTTTTTGTACTTGGTGATTGAAGAATTACTAGGGGTGGTAATCTAGCTAGTGTGGGGTAATGTTAGACCCTATAAAATATACTAAGTATAAGCGGCGTGAGGCATTTTGATGCATGGGATTTATATGTGAAGGAACACACGAGGGTAAGACAAAAAACACGCGAAGGCTTGTGCCCTAACAAATTTTATTCTATACTTAGTTGCATTATGAGCTGCGGGAAAAATTAGAAAGATAGAGGGTTGGAGTGACATCCAAGCAAGGTTTTGGAGATAAGAATAGAACATGAAGACTTGTAGTTCAAGAAAATTCTATTTTGAGATATATCTCATGTAAAGGAAGTTAAAATGTCATACAGAGCTTAGGCTATTAATAGGATTAGATCTATAGTTTATATTAGAATATAATCTATTATTGGCAGTATTACATGATCTTGTAATTGTCTTATAACAAATGCATAGCTATTTCTAGCATGCGAAGTTGTTTTTGGAGAGTACGTGAGTAGTAAAGGGAAATTCCCACTACCTATATATATATATATATATATATATATATATATATATATATATATGTATGTATGTATGTATGTATGTATGTATGTATGTATGTATGTATGTATGTATGTATGTATTGATTTTCATGGCTTAAGGGGATGGATCATACCGTGAATGATTGTGAGGTTATGTTGTTTCTCAACTTATGCGCTTAATCTTATGAACTTAATATTGGTCTATTCAGCTAGAATATTTCATGGTGATTAATAAGAATGGATTTATGTGGATGGATTCTTATTTTTTATGTCTCTATTACTGGATATTGTATGGTAAACTTGTTATTGATTCTTATTTAGCTCATTTGTACATATGGTTGTAATCTAGATCTAGTTGTGGTTTATCTTTGCATGGTTATTATGGATTTGGATTATATGTTTTTTCATGCTAACTCCTTAACAAAACTTCCATAAAAAAGGGACTGGTACCCTTGCACACTTCAGGTGAGTGCTCAATTCTATTTGAGTGATGTGTCAAGTGCACCTTGGGGGGTAAGTGCAGGAAGTTGATGGACAAATATAAGGTCATCCGTGGACATCATATTGCAAATAACAACATAATATCAACTTATAGGGATTATTAGCAATACATACACTCAAAATTATACAAAATTATATTAATATGAATCATAGCATCCAAAATCTAGTTTCTAAAATACTAATTTTTGTAAAAATGGACAAGATTAGCTATATTAAACACTCAAAATTCAATGACTTGGTTTTTTTTTTAAAAACGCGATAAGATTATAGTCTGTTTGCCCACAATTTGGATGACCAAAAATTGATATATATTTTTTTCCTTTGGTGAGAATTTATATGCCACTATCTATCTTGGGATGGATTTTATTTTGTATTTTTTTGAGTAATATTTTATTTTTTATGATTTTTTCCGTGAAAGTGGTATGAAAACATAAAGAAAACAGAGCACTTTCCATTTGCCCGCCATAACTTCATCAAAAATTATTAAAATCAAATAATTTTTTTTTAACATGTATATAATTTCACCACGGTTGGGATGGTATAAGTTTTATCACATTCTGATAAGTGAAACAAATTTTGCAATCTTAAACGTAGACATAAACATTCACAGGAAAAAGTGTCTTAAAGACCTACTATTAGTAAAAAATTATAAAATGATATTTATCCTCTTCTATTCACTTTAAAATTAGTATTTCTACAAAGCTAATAGTCTCCCCTACGCAATGGTACCATTTTTATGACATAGTTTTTACTTTTGGCATGGTTCAAGTCCACGGAAGACTAAATTTTATGTTTTGTTGTTTTTAATGTAAAATTCAGGATTTGATGTCCACTTAATTGTCCCCCAACTTGGTGCACTTACCCTGGGTTATTATTGGTAAAATAAAAGACTACAACTATTTTCCATGTAAATATTTTTGGTGAAAAACATCTACACCACCATATTTGTATTTAGTTCTTGATAACCACTCAGTTTTTTTAGCAATGTCAAAAGGTATACCACTAAGAAGAGAGTGTGATCATGTCATTCAAATAATTTCATTTATTCAACCACCTAACATCCATCCTTATAGGTACCCATAATTCCAAAAGATTTAGATTTTAAAATGGTGCAAGATATGTTGGCCGAAGGTATCATCTAGCATATTTAAATTGCATATTCTTCTCTAGTTATAATAGTGCATAAGAAGGGTGAAACATGGTGGATGTGACCTAATTATGTAGAACTCATAAAATAAACCATCAAAGATAAGTTTCATATTCCTATTATTGATTATTTTTTATATGAGTTGAATGGATTTATTTATTTTACCAAGCTTTATCCCCACTTGGATGATCATCAAATTTGGATCAAGAATAAGGATATACATAAGAAATCACTCATAACATATGAGTACCACTATGATTTTCTAGTGATGTCTTTTAGCCTCCCAAATGCACCCTTTACCTTTTAAATTTTTATGAACATTGTCTTTCACCCACTTTCATGGAATTTTAACTTAATATATTTTGATGACATATTAACTTATAACAGACATGGGAAAACAAATTACAATGTGTGAATAAAGTTCTACTCACTTTGAAACATCATCAACTTTATCCCGGGCCTTCAAAATTGTGTTTTTGGGGTGAAGGATGTGGAGTACTTGGTTCATATTGTGTCATATGATGGGGTAAAAGGATACCCTCATAAGATCAAGGCCATGGTGAAATGGACAGCCCAATAACCTCAAGAACATGCATGGCTTCTTTAGGTTGATGGGATACTATCGGCATTACATGAATAAATATAAACACATAGTAGCACAATTAACTAACTTATAGAAGACAAACCCTTTCCAATAGAATGAAGCAACCACCAAGTAATTTGAGTAGCTAAAGGAGGCATTACTACTACTCAAATCCTAGCTACCCCCAATTTTTTTAAGGACTTCAATGTGGAGTTTGATACATCATGGAATGGAATGGGAGTTGTACCCATGTAGGAAATACACCCCATTACCATTAAGAATCACCAAGTCAAAGGGAAGAATTTACAAAAATCCATATAATGGAAGGAAATTGTGGCTATCCTCTATGTTGTCAAAAAAATGAGGTTGTACCGATAGGTAGAAACTTCAAGGTGAATACTAATTGTGATAGTTTAAAGTATTTCTTGAAATAAATATTTTTATTGAAGGATTAATAAAAATGTGTCACTAATATGTTAGTTTATGATTTTAAGATCTTCTAAAAGGGGAAGGAAAATGTTGTGGTTGATGCACTCTTTAGGAAGGATGAACTCACAAAATCACTAATATCTATCATGTTCGTGTTACAAGTTGATTTAATGGATGAGGCAAAAATTGAATTCGAGAATTATGAGGATTCTTGGTTTCTGATTCACAACTTCAAAATTATTCAAACATATCAGAAAATTTTGTAAGGAATGGTTTCACTCTTTAATGCAAGGATAGGTTGTAATTTTTCATAAATTCAACACTTAAATAAAAGGTTTTTGTAGAACTACAATCATCTCCTATAACAGAATTAAGGATTCTAGAAGACTTATCATAGGATCAAGAAATGTTTCTTTAAGAAAGATTCAATGGAGATTTATATAAGCGTGTGGCGAATGTATAGTGCGACAACAAATAAGGTAGAGACATTTAAGAAGCTTAGTCTTCTACAACCCTTAACTATTCCTAGCCAATGATAGAAGAAGGTTTCGATTGATTTCATTACAGGTTATCTAGGTCCGAAGGGAAAAAGGTTTTCATTGTGGTGGTGGATAGGCTCACCAATTATGCCCAGCTTTTTTTTCTTATCGTACCCATTTTTACCTAATATAGTGGTATCTTCTTCCATGTACATAGTCCCAAAGTTACATGGTCCTCCCAATATCAAAGTGACTATAGTATTATCTTTACGAGTAATTTTTGGATTGATTTATTTTTAATGTGGGTACACAATTAGCACATATCGATATTATCATCCTTAATCCAATGGGAAAATATAAGTAGTCAAAAATTCATAGAATGATATTTGTGTTCTTTTGTTTGAGATAAATAGGAAATGTGGGTTTAGTGGCTACCCCTAAGCAGAGTCGTTAAATATCACTTATTTCCATAATTCTTCCAAAATATGTCCATTTTTATTTTTATATGGGTACCAAGCACCATCCATCACATATTCCTTAATGGTAAACCCAAAGGTTCTGTTATGACAAAAAGTAGCAACTCGGGATATGGAATTGACAGATCCCTATTTTTTTCTAACATTAGAATATCTCTAATGTTGTGGGACTTACAGACTTGAGATGGACCTCTAGAGTAGGGATGGTTCCTCTACCTAATCCTAGCACTAAACTACTCCTAGAATGAAAAATATAGCTAACTAATCCTAATATAACCATGCCAAGGGACCGGGAGAGGGAGATAGGATTAGAAAGATTCATAAAATGGAAATCCTAAGCTAAAGGTAGTGATAGCACCAAGAAAATGGAATGAGACATCTCTTGATGAGGGAGAATAGAGAAGGAAAATGGGGTTGAGAGAGGCCATACCAATGTGGCATAGACCTAGATCTTCATTTACCATCTACACTCTTTGAAACACAACAAAAAAACCTACAAATGAAATAATCATGCACATAATAGAACAATAATAATGGAGAGACAGAGGAATGCAAGAAAAATCACAAAGGGTTGAAGGAACACCACAATACACAATTTTTATTAATCCATAATATACACAGTCCATTGCATATGTGGAATAAAGGAACAAATACATTTGTAGATTCCATGTGAAGGCTTGCATCTCAATAGAATTGAGAAATAAATTTTCAAGAGTTTCCATGTGCCCCACAATGTCTCTCTCTCAAAATGAGAAGTGTTTTACAGATATATAGAAGTGAATGAGAGAAGAGAGAAAGAAAAATCCAAAAATTATTCTCCACCCACAAATAAATTTTAATAAATGATCTAAAAATAGTATGGTCACCTCTGAAAATCCATTTCATCATGTACTCTTTCTTTCTCGGAGAATGAATAGAACCATATCATATCAAATCTAATGGTTGAGCAACTTGAAGTTATATCCATTAATGCTGAGAAAAATTTCATATTTTTTTCCATGTTTCTCTTATTAAAAATAATAAATACCATTTACATGGAATATATGATGTCGAGACCTTTCTAACAATATAAATTTCATGAAAAATGGAGCAACGGGTCAAAATTTATGGCCATTTTAAGTTCGCGCAAAAAAACTGCCATTTTCCTTTGTTGCCTAGCTTTCCAGATTTGTGTAGATTTTCCAATTTTACAAAACTTTTCCAGTTTTACATGGATTTTCAATTTTTCATGGATTTTCTAGTTTTTCATGACTTTCTTGTTTTACGTATCTTTAATTTTTGCACGGCTTTTCTAGTTTTGCATGGCTTTTCGATTTTGCGTAGCTTTCCGCTTTGTGTGGCTTTTCCTATTTTGCATGACTTTCAATTTTGCACATGACCTTTCCACTTTTACATGGATTTTCCTATTTTGCAAATATTTTCCTCATTTTTTACCAAGTAAGGATTTCTTTGAGTTTTAAGAAAAGGATATCAATGCCTTGAACCATTATAAGTTCCCAAAACATGAGAAATACTTGAAAATGTAGATTGTTCACCAAGATCTCATGAAATTGCCTAACTCCAGATTTCGGAAGTTATCCAATTTGTAAGGGGTGAAAAATTGGATATTAGGTTCAAGTAGTGGAGGATCACATCTAACACCAAATGGAAGTGTTGGATAGCCTCAAGGAGAATTTGGAAGGGGCACAAAACTAATGAAATGACAAGATGATTAATACCACACTAAGAGGAAATTTAAAGCAATTTATTGGGTCTTTGTTCAACTACAACCATATAATAAAATGTCCTTTAATTAAAAAAGTAATACTAATCCTATAGACACCTAAATGTGGTAATTTATCACTTGATAATGTCAATATTGGCTTGATACCTAAATCATAACTTCTATACATATTTTGAGCCCAATTGTTATGTCTAATCTCATTACAATACTTTCTCTCCTCATTACACTTCTCACTCGCTCATAGAAATTCTTACATCAATGAAAAGATTCCATTACTCATAACTGTTGTACATGGCACTTTAAAGGGTCATACTTCCCTCTTGGACTAAACTATCCAACGGTTTGGTCCAAAAATAATAGTTTCATCTAGAGTCACCTAATAACACTTATTTCACTAAATTGGGACATATTCTAGTGAATTGAGACTCTAGTATTTCAAGTATTAGAAGAAATCCATCTCCATTTTTGTGTATATTGGATTCCATTAGTAGTAATATCAGATTCCAATATTTTCATTATCAGACTTATTCAAGTTCCAATTTCTCTATTATTGGATTCCAATTTTGCTAATATTGGATTCCAATTTCCCTATTATTGGATTCCACTTTCGCCACATAAGCCTGATGACCACCCACTTACATAAGCCTAGTGGTTACTATCTTATATAACCCAAGCGAGTTGTTAACTTACATAACCCAAGCAGTTGCAAACTTATATAAGCCAAGCGTTTGCTAACTTACATATGCCAAGCAACTGCTAACTTACATATGCCAAGAAACAACTAACTTACATATGCCAAGTGACAACTAACTTACATATGCCAAGCGGCCGCTAACTTACATATGCCAAGTGGCCGCTAACTTCAAGATAGTGCGTAAGTGATTGTTGTCATTTATGCCACATATCAATCTTAATATCTTCATACATATACGACTATTCATGCATACCTTATTCAAATCAATAAACATTGACGTTGAAAATACCTTCCTTAAACTTCCTTGAATGGTGTTAAATTTGACGGTTGTTTAGACATTTTTCATGATTTTATATGTAACATATTTGTAAATATTTTATAGAATTGGCACATGTGACTCACATGTTTAAAAGGTGACCGTCAATATTTATATACATTTATATAAATAATTTATTCATATATATTAAGCATAGTTAAAAAATATGGAATTGTCATTTATAAAAAATTTAGTGTATAAGTGCAAGTGATCACACTTACAAGTACGATTGGTCACACGTCTAAGTGCAGTTGGTCACACGTCTAAGTGTGATTGGTCAAATATCCTAGTGCGAGCCTCAAGTCACACATTTCTCGAGTTAAAATTTAAGTGCAAGTATCGACTGACACTACTAAGTATGAGTATTGACTCACACTTCTAAGTGACAGTCTCGACTCACACTTCTAGGTGCAAGTCTTGATTCGCACCACCGAGTGGGAGTCTTAATTTGCACACACTAAGTGTGATAACTCACTGTCAAACAATTTTTAGGTAACGGTAATTTTTCAACACTACCCTTTAAAAATACAAAACATTGTTTATTTATACCAATTATTCTGTATAAATTTCATTATTTTTAATATGTATTGATGTAAATTTTGATAACTTTGTAATGTTTGTATAAATCTATATTTTTATTGGAGGTAAAAAGGGTTGAGGGGACCCTACCCCATACAAAGTATTACCAGATCATTACAAAGAGGCCAAGGGATTTACCATTGAATCCCAACCAAAACCAAAAGCATCACGAACCAAACAACTAAGAGAAACCACCACAAAGTAAATGTTTCCAAACAATAGATAAGAAGTAAAATAACTAACAACAAAACAGCTATGAACTAACAAAGCAGAAAACCATTATCCCATGTTTCTTCATCATTATTTTATCAGCTCCCCCACTGTATTCATACAGCCATTCCATTCTTTGACAAGGGATTTGATAGTAGATTTCCAATACTTGTAGTTAGGGTCAAGAATCTCTACTTTAGGACCTTTTTCTTTTCCTTTGCAAGTTCCATAGAATGAATCATCTCTGCTAAGATTTTGAGGTGGTGGATGGTGCTTTTAACATTGAGGAGATGGACATCACAAATCTAAAGAATGATTTCTTTCATCTTCAACATTTCCTTTTCCATCTCCAGGACTTCTTTTATTAGCATTTTTGAGTTGTTCATTAAGAACAATAGAAGATAACTTTTCCACTTTTTTCAGTTAGTTCCCTTGGGTTCATGGATACCATACTAATATTATTTCTATTAATATTAGTATCAAGCCTGCAATTCTCAAATTCCCACATGAAAGCATGTGATTTGACAAAGAGTCCTAGGTGGTAAACAATTTCTTTTGGGTAGTTTTAAGAGCATGCAGATTTCAATGGCCTCCTCTCGAGTTCTTTGAATGCTTGCCTTCATAAGTATCCAGAGATTTCTCACTCTCCATATCATCACTATTTTCCCCTTCAACAACATCTTTATCCTTACTGGAAACAAAATGGGTCGGGTTTTCTTCTTAGTTCTTGTTAGAATCTAAGATAATCTCCACTTCCTCAACCGTCTTTGGTGCCTCCTCCACCCTGCTTCGTTTCTTGACTCCACCTTGACTCAAGTTGGATCTAGTTCTTTTTTCCATAGGTTTTCCAATCATATCCCCACTAAAACTTTCCTCCTTGGGCTCCAAACATTCAGCAGTTGAAGCCCCAAATTTTTCATTTTTTCCCAAAAGGGGAGTTCCCAGCCTGATAAGGGATTTGATGAGGCCTTGGTGCAATGGTAAGGTGAAGGTACCTTTCTCAACCATGGCAATAGATTTCGAGAGGGAAGTATACAAGAAGAAAGGGAAATTATAGGGCTTAGCATTACAGACATGGTTCAACATAGGGAAGTGATATCCATATATCACTTTATATCGCCCTTCTAAGGTAATGTAGGCCATAAATAGCTGATCAATTTATTCAAAAGGAGGGGGAAATTTTCCCTAAGCATAACCATTATGGAGAGAGATAGGCACCCCCTTACCTTGCATAAAGCATTTAATCTCCAGGTTGTAGTCTAACTTAGGTTTGTAGATGCATCTTCCTTCCAAAGCTAAACCCATAACTTTGGCAATAAGCTTGGGGGTAATGGTGAAGGAAAAGTTACCAACCCGAACATGGCCTTCTTTCCAAGTTTTCACCACAGCTTCACTCAAATTTTCATCAAAGCCATCAAATATGTTGAAGAAGGGTAACATTCCTACCTTTTCAAGCAGGATCTCAACTTCTTTGGATATCTCCTGTCTCTTGCTAGGTTCAGTTCTCACTAAGTCACCCCCATTCTTCTAAACATGTTCTTCTTTCTATTCTAAGAATGGTTACCTTCCCCAATCTTATCGTCCCACTTCTAGAAATCAAAAATATCCAACCTTCCCTACTAGGATTAGAAAGGAGATTTTGCATGAGTTCGGGAATCATGAGAAAGAGATGTCACGAGTCTGAGGAATTATTGCCTCCTCATTTGTAGGTGTATTATTAGTTATACCTTCCCTTTTCATGATTTCTTTAAATTTGGCTTGCATCTTATTAAGATCCTCTACCACCTTAAGACCCCTTGTGTTCACCCCCATATTGGCCATAAAATCAGCTAGAGTGTTTCCTTCACGATACACATGTTTAAAGGATATAACATCAAAAGAGGATAATAAAAGCTTAGTTTTATTGATGAAGTCATAAAAAAATAGAAGGTTGGGATTTTTCTTATAAACATGATATGATATAAAAAGAGTCCCCTTCCACTTTAAGGTGTTTTAAGACTTTCTCCTTGGTTAACTTCACACCCGAACATCGTAGCCTGCATCTCGCAACATTTTTTTCATTGAAAGCCTAGGTCAAATAAATAGGCAAGAAGAAATCTTCCTAAGAATCACGAAAGACACCTCCTCCCCTATTTTCCCGTGATTACCTTTCGTTGCCCCATCAAAGTTGAGTTTAAAGAAACCTTCCGTAGGCGTATTCCACTTAGTCCCCACACGAGAATGAATCCTTTTGGGTTTGGGATCACTAATAATGTTCCAATTCTGTAAGAAGTGTTGTTCATTGTCAAGAATTTCCATTTTAGTTTTCCTTGGGATAGAAAAATTATTTCTAACGACTTGTAGGAGTTTGTTTATAGTCAACCTAATGGAAAGTTTCTTGTTTTGAAGATCCTTCTATTTCATTCTATCCATAATTCCCACCAGAGGTGACCCAAGCTCATGACCCATATAGTTTTTGGCCCTTGACTGAAGAAAGGACAATTCTATTGATTATAGAAATCCTTGATCTCTTTAAGGATTACCCAAGAAACCAAGAAGCATCCAAGAATAGAAGAAATCATTAGATGGGAAAAATAACATTCAAGGAATAGATGATTCACAATTTCCATATTCACTTCACAAATAACACATCTATTGGCCATCTAAAATCCTCTTTTAGCAAGATTATCAATAGTAAGAATTTTATTTATTACTGAAAGCCAACTGAAAACATTAACCTTAGGAGTTATGTTCTTGTTCCAAATCTTACCAACATTTAAATCTTCTTCTCTAGTTTCTCCCTCAAATAAAAGGGAGTAGGCAGATTTGACAGAGAAATTACCACTTTACCATTTGTCCCAGATAATTCTATCTTGGTCCTTGTTGTTAGAAGATACATAATTTTTTAGAAAATCATTGAGCCTACTCAAGTGTTCATTGAATTCCTGTCTGTCCAATTCCATGAGTTTCCATGTCTGAAAGTTGTCTTCATCAGCCATATAGTTATTGATTTTTTCCCCATATTTATCTTCGAGCTATCTAGAAATTTGGGGGAATTGGTCTTTAAGGACAAAATTCCCAGCCCATTTATCTTTCCAGAAGCATATCTCATTTCCTTTTCCTATTTTCCACCGCGCCCTAGCCATAATTTATTTTTCCTATTTAATAGCTTTTCATATGCATAAACCATTGAAGGATGCCTGTTTAAAAATCCATCTATCGTCATTAACATCCATCCAATATTTTTTCTTTAGAATTTTGTTCCAAACTCCATTTTCTTTTGTTAACCTCCACCCAATTTTTGCAAGAAGGGCTTTGTTCATTTTTGTCTAGTCTCTAAGACCAAGTCCCCCTATCTTTTTGGGTTTACAAACTCTATCCCAAGCCACCAATGGGATTATTTTTTTGCTTTCAGTGCCACTCCATAAGAAATTTTTTTGGATTTTTTCCAGTTTTTCCCAACACCTCTAGGAAGTTGATAGAGGGACATGACATACACCGAGAAGACTCTGAAGAGAACTAATGAGAAGGGTGATTTTCCAGCCTAGGATAACACATTAGCTTTCCATCCAATAAGTTTTCTTTCAAACCTTTCAATTAAGAAATTCCATTCGAATAAGAGGGTCTCTTGTCCCCAAGAGGGATTCCTAAATAAAAGGTAGGGAAATATTTATAGTCACATTCCATAATTTCAGCTATCTTCTTACAACGGTTGTCCATGGTGTTAAGGAAGAAGAGAGAGATTTTTCTAAAGTTTACCATCTATCCCGAAACTTCCATATAGTCATCTAGAGAGATTTTATTTTCTTAGCTTTAGGAACAGAAGCTTCCCCACCAAGAAATTATCTTCAACAAAATGCTCATGTGATACTTTTTCCATCTCCCTTGCCAGGGAAATTCCTTTGATGAAGCCACTTTCAGTTTCAACATTTAGTCTTCTACAATTTTGTGATGTTTATTAAAATTGATGGTTAAATATTAAATACGCAATTTACGTGTGATGTTTATTATAAATATTTGCAAGTATTTGCAGTATTAATGATAACCATTTTGTAAGGCAAAATGCTAATTAATGTTGTCATTTGCCTCAACATTAATTATCCATTAATTCAAGCTATGTAAAATTCTCCATTTAAAAGTACATGTGTCATTCAAAATATGTGTGCCTTTTGGAGCATGTAACTGTTGTTATCCATTAATCAACCATTTAATGAAAAGCAATGTAAAATCATACGCGTTCCCTCTTAAATTTGTGTGCCAATGAAATTAGTGGTTGGATTTGTTTACATATCACTATAAGTAGATAGTTTTTGAGTTTATATTTTTAACATTTTCCTTTCTATTCTCTTCATCATTACATAAGCTTATTCATCAATAGAAAAATCTCATCATCACAAGCGTCGAAAATTTTGTGCTTGAGTTCTGGAAACATTTTGATTTATTCTCCATGCCAAAAATTGGAATGAATTCTCACCTTCTGTCCCTCCAAAATTACAAAATTCTGTTAATTTAAAACTTTCCATAGTTGATTAGGGATTGTATCCATGTAAAATTTTCCATAGCTGATTGGGGCTTATATCCATGTAGGGATTTTGTAGATAATTAAACGGAAGCAAGCTTGTTATTCAATATTTTGTAGAAGGTAGTTTTTTTAATCAAATAAATAGTTTCGTAATATAGTAAACATTTGTTAGAGAAGTGAAAGAGGACGGAATGGAGAACATCTTGAAAGAGAAATGGCATAGCTTAATATGTAATAACATGAGAGGAATATTTACAGAATTTTTAAAACCAAAAACACCTGCCAAGAACTTGTTTTGTTGAGTCTTGAAAAATAAGCCTAGTGGTATGGATGGTGGCTCAATTTGCACAATAAAAAATTGAATATCAGAATCAATTTATGGATATGGTGGTGTACATGAATAGAAGAGCAGATGTATTTTATAAAATTAATATTATTTTGTTGGCCTTATTGTTTTCTGTAAATAGTCCTCCACTACACATACTCAACAAAATTCAATGGCTACGACATCGTTGACATTGTCAATGATAATATTTTAGAAGATATTCATGTTAAGAATGATTTTCCATTGAATGTGTTGGTGTTGGATTATAGTGACCTATTTGTGAAAAAATATGGTAATGCAAGAGTAGGAGAACCAAACAGATTTTGGAGAACAAAAGAACGAATACAGATTTGTGAAAGGAGAATTTGAGGAACAAGGAAACTCTAAGATGCTGCTACTATGGAAGCAAAATCTATCCTCAAAACTTTTCACAAAATGTAAATTTTCTTTGTTTGTGTCATGGCTATGTGGATTTTTGTCTTTTTCTACCTACAAGATTTCTCTCTTCTATGCTTCAATGTCATATTATGCCTTAAGGACCTTTTTGTAAAATGATGCAAATCCTTTCAAAAACCCCATATTAACCCTTATATAAAAAAATGGACATAGTTTTTGTACATCGAATATGTTGTTGTGGCATAACCTAATAGACTCTATGATGACAATATCTTACTTTATTTTTTTAATTCCTATTGATCGATAATATCCAATTAATAAGGTGTCGCATAAGCTAGCAAACGCTAAGCTAAAAATAATATTCTTTGACTTGTTAAATGCTAGTGATCCATAATCTCAAATTTTTATATTGTGGAAGTATTAGGTTACCTTAAAGGTGCTAAGATCAAAACATCTTACTTAAAATTTCTCCTCAATCCACCACTCAAAATTAAAAAAATTATATTATCTTTTCAACTTTCTAATGTTTGTAATTTATTTAAATAATTTTTAAACTACAAAACTTATTTATATTTTTCTTTATTTTCTAGTTAGTATTGATTTGACAAATATGAGGCCTTGTTGCAACATTGATTTATTCTATTTAATAAAAATCATAATTATAAGAAAACAATCACACAACTAGCACATCTAGCATGATCACACAACTAGCACATCTCCCATCCATGAGGCATGAACTTAATGCTCTGTCTTGTTTAATTTAAAATGTCATTAACAAAATTACTATTAACAAGGTTTATTAAATATACATGAACATAATGATTGGATACTTTATACAAGGATTAAGGCACCCAGAAACCTTATAATAGAATGCATCATGAGCATCACCAAGAGTGAAAAAAATAGAAACATGAAAAAATGTTTAAAATAGCTTATCCCAAACTAGAGTCTAACAAATCAATACAAGGAAAAATCACAAAACATAGAGGGTAGAACATCCCAAATGATACAGTCCACAAATAGTTAAACAAAATCTCCTAGAGCCAACAGACTAGTTAGTCTTCACACATTTTTACTCCTTCCGATTGATGCTTCGCACTGTCCTTTAATTGCTCGCCTCGTGATAGGGATTTTTCATCAACTTGTTCTTTAACTTTCTCGTCCTCATCTGAAATATTGAGGTGGAGATTATACTAGAAAACTTTGTGTCCCTGCTCCAGCTTGATCACACACCTTGCAACTCCAAAACCAAAATTTTTTATCTCTACCATATCATCCCTGATAGAGTTTTGGGTGATGAAAATTTTCTTAGAGGTGTCGATGCAATGCATGACACTATTTCCCATATCTGTTCTAACTTCACCTAAGGCCTCCATATCCATTTCCACCTGACTCACCCTGAGAGAAATTTTATCAAAATCCACATTCCAACCTAGCTCCACTCTCTCTTTCCCTTTAGATGACTCCCCTTTCATATCAATCAGAGAACCTACAGCTCTAGTACCAAGATTTCCATTCCCCTGAGGTTCCTTTCTCTTATTTCTCCTCAGTTTGTTCATATGGTCCGCAAGAGTACAATTTTCATTTGAATCCCCATATTTGGGCTCTAATTCCTTTGCCACCACTAATTTACCATTCTTAAAAAGAAAAATAATTAGTCCATGGTGTATCAGGGTATCAATATTTCCTTGTTGAAAATCATTCACCGACGCAGAGAGCGACATAAACAAGAAAAAGGGAAGGCTCATAGCAATCTTATGCCTAAACATATTAAGCATAGTGAGATGGTGAGTAAATATCTTTCTATAATTTACTTCAAGAGTAATGTACCTCATAAGGTGGAGGAAGACCATATTCTAAATATCAAGGATGCAGAATCTAGTTATATCATCTACCAGCAGGTAAACCATTTCTTTACCATGGAAGAAAGTCTCAATTTTGTGTTTGTGTCTGGTGTGGTCTTTGAATATATTTAAGCCCTCTATCTCCATTCTAGTTACATGTGCTATCAAATCCTCTAAAACTTAAATTTCCATTTCATGGATCACCATGTTGTCATTGTTCCATCCCCGACAAAATTCTAACACAAGATAAGGATCAGACCCCGTGATTTTTGAGATGAAATTCCTGAACCCCCAATTTTAAAAATGTGCCACAAGGAGGGGTTGTCCTTCAGGGCACCATATCTCATGGGCTCAGTTCTCAAATGACCACCTCCCATGGTTTTAGTTGAATGAGATTGAAAATGGAAGAAACAATGGCCAAAATGAATCGTAAGAGAAAAATTAATACAAATCCAGCCATATATCATGCACGTGGGAAGGGTCCCATTAACCATAAGTACAAGGATGACTTCCCAAAGAGGGAAAATAACCACCAGCACATCAGTACTTAATGTTCTTAATGAGATTAATAACATTGGTGATATCATTTCCCCTCTTACACACTTTAAAACTACTACCTTTAGCCCCTAATTTGGCAAGATAATATGGACATTTATTACCCTTTCTTGGGGTGTGAATAATTAATTACATTTATCAAACTATTTCAAAAAAAATTCTTTAGTATCTTTAAGTATATTGCTTATGGTCCAATTATTAATTATATCCTTCCTCAAATTTTCTAGTGTTAAAATCTTTTTTGAACAACTAACTTGAGAAAAACATGTTGACATTAGTGAGTAAATTCTTAGTCAAATTTTTCCTCTAAAATCCTTTTGCAAGACAACATATGTTCAGAAAATGAAAATATTTTGTATAAGAATGTATATGTCGTGTTATACTTAAGAATTATAGTCATTGATCTCCATAAATGTATGTAGGAAAAGCATTTACGTGAATACAATTGATGTAGGATGTTTAAAAGACATCAAATTATTTTACAAACATGTTCAATATTTTTCATCCAAACAAAAACATATTATAAGTAAAACATAAAAGGTCTTTTTGTAGTTAGTAAAAATCTTTCAAATAAATACAATTTTTCCCTCCAATATTTACAATTCAATTCCAGTTAAGGCTTATAGTCTTCATGTTGTTGACCTTGGGGAGTAAATCCTTAGTCCAATTTTTCCTCCAAAAATCCTTTACAAGACAACATATGTTTTGATAATGAATATGTTTGGTCCAATAACTGATATGTCGCATGTTATACTTAAGCATTGTAGTCATTTATCTCCATCAATACATGTAACCAAGGCATTTTTGTGAAAGTAATTGATCTAGGATGTTTAAAACATACCATACGATTTTAGAAACATGTTCAATATTTTTTCATTCAAACAACAACATATTATAAGTACAACATAAAAGGAATTTTGTAGTAATTAACAAACCTTTAAATCTTTTCAATAATTAGAACTTCTAACATCCACGATGACAGTTGCACTTCCGTTCAAACAATAACAAATTTAAAAAATAGGTTACAAATTTCACTTCAATCCCAAACTACTATACCTTTTTGGTTGTATCAATTCAATCCTCCAAACAGGAGGAAGTTCATTACGAGATTAACACTGGAAATACTAGTGGAAACTAAACTCAATGTCTTTCTTTAGATTTTTAAATCAGTAGTGACTCTTTAGCTTGAAATATTATATTATTCAAATACATTTACCCGCTAAGCTCAAACTAGGTTGATTTAATCTGTTAAATCCTGGTGACCACTAAAATCGTAATAATATCTCACTTTCTTTTGTTGAAACCCCGATATCACAAAGATCCAAATATTATGTTGTGTTATAGGCTAGCAGATGTTAAGTTCAAAATACCATTCAAGTAAATTTTTTAATGAAAGTAACCACTACGCTTGAAGTAATATAAACAACCAATCGCTAACCGAACTCGCAATAAAACAATATTGATTCAAGTTAATAAATATACCCACACCAAAGGTGAAGTCACGTAAGGGTTCAATATAAGAAGAAATTTTAACATCCACGAGGCTAGTTAAAAGATGAAAAAGTATATTATTCTTGTCATGTACCTATAATTATACTGTAATTGTGAATGCAATTATACCTATAAGAGAACACAAACCCAATAAGGATATTATTCTTGCCACGTACATGTAATTGTATCTACATTTAATTTTATCTTGGTTTGAACTAAACACGCTACTCTCCGTTGAAAAAATCAGACCCGGGATGGAGAGGACTCGTGGGGATGCATTTTTTCAAACAACATTGTCCCCATATTATTCTAGTCAAACAAAGTGTTTTTGAAATCACCTTACCAAAAATACAAACAAATGCCCATCACAAGTGTTGTTTGTGTTCCCTGTAACATCTCTGTGCTTACCCACTTCATTTCCATGTGTAGAATGAACAACCTTGGAAAAACTAAATGTAACAAATAGAAGTGTCAATAAAGAAATTCTAATAAGATATTGTTTTATGATTTGTTGTCTGATAATCTATACAATATGAAATCATGTCTAGCAATGTTAGTTATTTCACCTTTCTTCATTTTGTTTACAGATTCTTCCTTTATAATATATATTAACTAAATACATCTAATATTGCTAACATTCAAACCTTCAACCTCCACTAAATGCAGTAATTGCAAGAACATTAACTAATTAATGTTGGGGTTGGTTGAACATTAACTAAGATTAAAATTTGTTAGGTTATGTTGAGGCATAACCTCTTTTGGCAGCAATAAGAGGATAAGGCATTTTTGGATTTTTTTGGGAATTTATGGCATTCATAGATTGCATTCATGTAATAGATGGGAGCAATTAATGACTATTTCTAATTAGGACATAATTCAATTAGAAATATTGGAGAAACAAGTTGAAGATTAGAATGAAGGTGCTCGTTATCTCTATTTAAGAATCATCTATATTGGGCCTTTGGCAATCACTATCAAAAATCCTTGTTCATTATGGGTAGCACTAAAAATGCATTGATCCTTCTTCCTGTGAAGAGGTCAAGGCCAACCCAGTAGTATGGAATATTTTTCATGATGGTGGTGTTATGTCATTTATGGAAAGACTACTTGGTCACTCTGTCACTCACCGGATGCAAAGCAACTGGAAGAAAGAAAGATTCAAAGTGGGAAAGACTAAATTTATTATTTTGAAAAAGTCCATCATGCCGTGATGAGGGGCTCCCCGTGGAGGGATACATTTATTTTCAATGCTTGATTTAGGAGGATATGGATGATTTCTTGTATCCTGGTGAAAATACAACAATGTATCACTCATGATATGAACAAGACTCACTTCCAAAACCTTGGGATAGGGTTCTCGAGAAATTAAGGAGGTACTTCATGCTTCAGAAATGCTAAAAAGTGATTTATGGACCTCATCTTTTTCTTATTTCACATCTTTGACATGATCGAAAGGTAAAATTTATAGATTTTCATTTTCAATTGATTGAGAAGTCCCTTAAAATGGCTATAGAAGATGATGGTCCTTTCCTACACCAAGGCCTTTTTTATTTGCTCTCTAAAATGGAATCTTCCCAAAAATAAATCTCGTGCTTCCCCTCTAAGCTAGATGAGAAGCATTGTGCCCCCCCTCCTCTTCCATAACCAACTCCCTATATCCGTCATCAACACATTGGCCTCCCTTTCGACTCTAATTCGGATGCCATGATCATTAGCCCTTGTTATTTCACTCTTAGGTATCCCTCATCTTCTCTGGAGGCTCATAACCCTCGAAACACCTAAAAGAAATCTCTTAAGGTCTCGAACCACTTTTGGACCTAACATCTACTTCCTCTCCACCTCTTGTTGATGCTTCTTTGGCTTCTCCTCTCATCTCCACTGACATTGTAATGGCTACAACCATCTCAACTCACCTGATCACGGAAGCATGTGCAACTTCCTCCCACCTTTTCACATATAATTTAGCATGGAATTGGAAATTATAGATGTGTTTCAGATCTCTCCTTGTTTTTGTTGATAAAATGGGCTCCCCACTATAGCTTCAAAACACAAGGAGCATTTAGAGAAGATATCTCCTGATCTACACGAGGCCATCGAATATTATGTTTCACTTAGTATCTATTATCAAGGAATGGAAAAGTCACATGGTCATGACCTAGATGAAAATCAATGAAGACTTCCTAGAACACATTAAGTTAGTAGATGTGCT